>VWPU01001543.1:0-119543 GCA_013398955.1 Callaeas wilsoni | reverse complement strand
CTCCTGACACACAGACTGATCCTTTAGCATCTCCTGACTGCAGCCGCTCCATCAGCCCCAGGAGCCTCAGGATGGAGGGCAGAGGGGTCACAGCAGGTGAAGGAAGAGTTAAAGGCGCAGGGCCTGAGGCTGGTTCGGGAGGTCAGCGGGAGGGGTGATGCTCTCCATGGGGTCGCTGGCTGGAGCACAGTGCTCAGGTCAAGTGGGCTGTGCTGGCAGGAGCTCAAGGCACTCAGGGACCTCCTCGGTCCCAGGCAGAGCAGGGGGAAGGGGCAGGCCAGACACAGCCCGTGCTGTCCAGAGGCATGGGATGTGGGATGGGAGACACCAGGAGCTGCCTCCTGACTCATGGCTGTGGTGGGACACCAAGGTCAGGGCACTGGCCTCGGTGGGAGGTCCAGCACGGCGTGCCCTGAGCACGGCCCTGTGTGGACTCACAGGCAGTGGAGGATCTGCTTCCCTGTCCCTGTGGGCAGGAGAACTGGGGACAGGCTCTGTGGATTCCCTGCGGACACACCTGAGGGAGGTGTACAGTGAGTGGGACTGTGAATTTCTGTTTCGCAGCTGGGCCAGGCAAATTTCTATTTTAATCCACTGGGGATGACATTCTGGGGATGGTTTCCCAATGGAGCTGGTGGCTTGCTCCCATCAAGGGACTTCTCTCGCACCCACGGCTGTTCTGAGGTCTTGGGCCACAAGCAGGATGCTCCCAGCTGCTGAGCTTCCCTTGAAGTGGTGCCTGGGGGGAGCCTCAAATGCTGCAGCCCAGCAAAGCAGGAATATCCTCCCTCCACCCTGCCAGTGCCTCATGCATGGTGCAAACCAAGCCTAGAGCTGGCTGCCTGTGTCCTTCCTCTCGTAGCCAGCCCCGCTGCTCACCCCAGCAGGGCTCCGAGCATGCCTTCACAGCCCCAGGCCGTGCTGCTGGACACCTCTGTGTGCTGTCCGGGCTGCAGGGTGACCGTGTGTTCCCGCAGGTCTGTCCTGGGGAAAGGACAGGTGCTGTGTGCAGGAACTGCTTGGCTCTCCTGCCTTTACTGCCAGCCAAATGTCCACCAAATGTCCAGCCAAATGTCCACCCCCTCCGGGCAGCCCTCACCCCCCAGGCTCGGGAGCCTCTGCCAGAGCATGAGGAGGGTGAGGCTGGGGCCAGGGTGATGTCCCTACAAGCTGGGCTTCCCAGCCAGCTGGACTGGGGCGAGCAGCTGCGTGACCGGTGCTCGGGGCAATGAGGAACGTGCGAGGCCGAGCTGGTGTGTTTTGTAGCAGTGACGAGCCCTTGGCTGCTCTCTGGGTGGCCAGTGCAGGCAGGAAGGATTTTGTGCCTGGTCTGGCTGCTCCAAGTGCTGGTGACCTGGTGGCTGGCTGGAAATGAGGGGCAGAAGCAATGGCAGTGCCAGGATCAAGCCCAGGCCCCCAGATAACCCGTTTTGCTGACCTGTGTCCCCCCTCACCCTTCACTCTGTGGGTGTTTCCAGAGCTCCCTGGCAGCGCCTTCGGTCCATGGAGCAGCTGGATGCCCAGGCAGTGCAGACACCGCCAGGCTGTGGGGCTGAGGGGGACGAGTCTGCAGCACCCCGAGAGCTCAGGAGGCTCCACAGGGCTCGGCCAGGTGTGACCTGGCTTCTGTTCCCTCTGCAGCGGGACTTTGGGCAAGTCACGTCTCTGTTTGGCTTCCTTATCTCTAACTGGCCATAATGAGGCTAACCCCTCTGCAAAGCTCTTGGAAATCTCCCACCGAGCAGGGCCAGATAAGAGCTGTGCTGCTCCAAGCCCTGCGGCAGCTCCATCTCCGCTCCCACCACAGGACACCTCGGTGTTCCCATCCGCATCCCTCCCTCCTGCCCACGGAGCCCCTCGGCACAGACACTTGTTTGGAGGCTCAGCCCTGAACAAGGAGCGTGTTTTGGGAGGGGTGTGACAAGCACTAGCGAGGGATACAAAGCAAAGCTGGGCCTGGGTTAGTGGCGAGCAGAGCTAAAGCCCCAGATATACATCGGATGGGCTGGGAGCATTATGTATTCCTGGAATGCCTTCTGGTCTTTATTAAAATGAAACCACAGCCAGCCCAAGAGAGCTCATCGCCCAGGCACCGGGCCAAGTATAAGTTACTTCTACAAATATTTATTTAACCATATCAATGACAAACTCTTTTGTATAAATGTTTTTATTTAATCATAATTTACCAATTATTTTAAATCAATTGTTTGCCTGGTTTCTAAACACTAATCAAGAGGCTTGCATTAGCATTACTCAGGCGGATTAGATGCATTATTTTGCTGAATCTTATGCCATTGCTTGCCTGCCTTGGCCATGGAAGAGGGTGCAGATGGATCCCAAATTTCACTCAAACTGTCAGATTCCTGGAGGACTGTGCATGCAGCATTGCCAGCCCGCCCCACCCAGGTGACCTCTGGACTAAGCCGAGTTCCTCACGCACAGGGATGCACAGACATTGATCCCACCTGGTGCTCACAGACATTGATCCCACCTGGTGCTCTCAGGACAGGACTTTCTTCAGGTCTCTCATGGAGATTTTGGCTCCATCACTGATGCTCTGAGCGCCCTGCCCTTCCCCTGTTTAGCCCTTAAACCTGAGCCCAGAACTTTCGCTGCTGTTCCTCGGTGTGCCCCCAGCCCAGCTCTGGCAGGAATACACCAGCATGGCCATGGTGCTTTGGGGCAGAACAGGAGTCAGCTCCCTCTCACACACGGACCTTCTCCAGCCCAATTCTCCCACGTCTGCTCCTGACATTAGACAATGCTGAAAAACAGAGAATCTGCACTTCTGCAGGGCTCTGCCTGCTCAGGGGGACGGTGAGCTGGGGAGATGGATGCTTACAGCACACAGCAGCCTTGGGGAGCAGCTCGTCCTGCACAGCCACGCAGACCTGGGGCAGGAACAGGAATCTGCTTGTTGCCATCTGCATGAGCTGTTTATTTATAAAATTTCAGGCTGCTACTGTCCTGCACCTTGGCTCGCTGCTCGGCAGCGCCTGCTGCAAGCTCCGCTCACGCACGGGTCTGTTCAGCATCTGCCTTTCCAGCCCGGGAGCTGCCAGCTTCCCCAGAACCCGATTCCCCCGCAGCTCTCCACAGGGCACTGGCCTTTTGCTGCCAAAATCCCCCTCACAAGCTGTTCTCCCGGGGTGTCTGAGTGTCCTCCTCCACCAGGTACCGTCAGCTCGGAAATGGGAGCAGCGCCGCTGTGAAGCCGGGAGAGCCGGTGCTTTATCCCGCTTCCAGCAGCCTCCCCAAGCCTCCCCTCAGCCCGTGCTGCTCAGGGAGGAGAGAAAGCAGAGACTTTGAAACCCTCCCTGATGGGGAGGGACACAGAGGTGCCAAGTTTTGCAAAACACGGACTTGGAAACGAATAACCCGAGCGCAGACTTTGTCACAGCACCACAGCAGAGACCCAAAATCACCAACAAATTTCGTCCAAGGTAATTAAACCCCAAACAAACAAAAAGAGGAATTGGGCCAACTTGGATAGAACCACGGAACTTACCTACTATTTTAAAGATGACAAAAATAGAAATCAGTGCTGTATATAACCTGGTAATGTTTATGTTTGGGTTTTTTCCTGACTGATGAGAAATAGAGGTGCTGCTAGAGCCCGAGCGGGGCAAACACGGGCTGTGTGTGCCTGTGGCCAGAGCTCTGGAACCAGAAAACATCCCAGCGCTGGGGACAGGAGCTGCCTGCTGCTGGCTTGGGAACACGCAGGGAAGTTCTTTGGACAGGTCTCTGAAGTGCTGTGTAGACATAGACCTAGCACTCTAATGCAGATGAAGGGGAAACTCCTGGAAATAAAATAATTTTGCACACTGCTCTAAAAAGCCTTTCAGTTCTGAGGGAACAGCCAAACATACCTGTTTTATGATCTCTAATTACTTACAAGCTTCTTTTTAGAAATTAACTGATTTTTTCCCCTTTCTGTTTCCTTGAAAGTACTAAGAGATTTTTCAGAGCCTCACATCTCTGTCTGAGAAGGAAGGGACTGTCTGAGAAGTCCACACCCGACCCGTGCTGGCTGTGGGATGCGGTTCCTCCCTGTGCAGGTGGCAGTGACAATGGTGGAACAAGCAGGGGATGCCTTTAGCCCCTGCTCTGCTGTAAGCTCTGTGAGAGCTGCCTTCATCCTTCCCCACACGACTGCCTCAAAATTAGAGGTGGAGTTCAGCTTTCATCTGATGTCACAGACTGCAAGATGTGACGTTTTATCCTGACCAAGATCACGGGCAAGGTGATGTGAAGATCACTGAGGCCCTTGGTCCACTGCAACATCTGAGTCTGCTCACTGTGAAACCAGGGGGTCCAAAGGGATGGGAGAGTTTGAAGCCACAGTAAGGAAAAGAAACTGCCTGAGGATGATCTACAGGGCAGGCAAAATCCAGTGAAAACGGTCTCTTTTATGAAATAGCAAAAACTTGTTCAGGACAGGGACAATTGTAGAAAAGTAGATGCGCTGTAGGACATTTACTCCAATTTATTGTCTCTGAAGGGTGGGCCCCACGCCACGCAGCTTCAGACCCCTAATCCCAAACTGGTCATCCAGACACATCTGGAAATGTTAAATATACTGGGGAGCAAGGAAGGATTCCTGGATTCTGTATTCATTTTAGGCTGAGTATTTACGTAAGATACTTTTCTTATCTTCCTGAACTATTTATAGCTTTGTTTGTATGTTTGGGACACAGACTATCCTACTATGCTTCAATAAATCTGAAATATCTTTGCTGACAAAAAGAAATGTCATCTGCTGTTCATGGAAAGAGGGAAATTTTGTATTGAGCTACTTGTACAGTTAATATTTTAGCAAATGCTCTCTGGGCCCATATAAAGTCCTAATTTTTATTTCTTTTATGAAAAAAAAGAAGCAAGCTGAAAATCAAATGTTTGACTCGAAGGGTATCCATACTATGAAAAGTAGGAATAAACTAGACAAAATAAATCTTCCTCCCCAAAGATCTCATATTGTCACTATCACTCCCCAGCACTCGGATCAAGACAATGTAAAACGACTTTCCAAGGGCTGCCATCACCAGAATGGTCCTGGCGATGTGGTACAAAAATGAGGCTCATTCCCACACGGAATTTCAGGTGCTAACCTCAAACAAGCCACCTGCCACCGAGCTGGGGACCAGCACCCCAGCCCTGACACGGGGTAACCTTGGCAAAGGGGGGAGAAAGGGGCAATAGTGAGTGAGGGGAGCACTAATACAGAAAAACATATTTTTTTGTCAAGCGAGGGAAGTTTTTTGATTTTTATATAAGGTAGAATATTCTGCAAGTGATGAGGTGTTTTTGTTTTGGGCGCAGCACAGGTAATTTTGTCAGGTTGCCAAGCAGGGTGATCTAAATAACTCCTTCCAAGCCTCTTTTAATAAAACCATCTCTAAACACACCCAGTTTCTGCAGACAAAAGGTACAGAGGGAGCTTCACAGAGTCCCGGATCAGTGTAAAATGAGATTTACGTATTCCCTGCGAGCGGCAGCTGGGCAGCCCCCATGTCACAACGGGGGTGGCAGGCTCGGCCCCAGAACTTCTCTCCTGGAGTGGTTTTGGGGCTGTTGGTGCAGAGCACGGGGCTGTGGGATGAGGGAAAGCCAAGGTGTGCTCAGCCCTGGCCCCATCCCACGGGCTCAGAGGGGCAGCTCGTGAGCTACCTGGCCCCCCGGCAAGGAAAACAGACAGGCTCTGCTCCTTTAATATGCCTTAAATATTCTGGAAATGAAAGGAGGCACGTTAGCTTGATTTCATTTACTCTGAGATTTTATTTTAATGTAGGTTTGATAACTAAATGGAAAACAAATGTGGGATATTAAAGGGGGGGTGGCCCAGCCCAGCGGCAGGAACAGGACCGGTGCAGAAACATTTTTCTAAAGATCCCTTCTGGAATGTTATTTTGAACTCCTTGAAACGGCAAAGGTTTTTAGACATTGTGTGTTTTGTTAAGTGTCCCTCGGGAACACTGGGTTTAAAATTAGTCAAACTCTTTCACTTTTTTAAACCCTACCCGAAAATAGTTGATATAAAATTTGGTGGGAATTCTGCTGAGAGCTTAAATTGGCCGAAACAGACAACCTAATGGAAATGACATTTGGGGAAAAAATGTGAAAAACCTGGTTTTCTTTCTGGCTTCCAATGACATAATCAGGACATGGCAGGACTGCCTGCTCCTCTGAGTATGGTCCTGACCCTGGGGCTCTGGTCACCAGTTTCCCTCGTGTGGGAGAAGGAGGGAAGCAGCTGGGAGAGAGCTAAAAGAGGGAGATGACTGCTCTGGTATGGTACTGCCCGTCCTCTGTGGTTGGATTCCTCTGGGGGCTGACGTTCATCACCCTGGTGAGCAGGTCAGCAACACCCACGTCTCTGTGCAGAGGTGCGTGGTAGAGCCCTTCTCTCTGATGGGACACCTCTCACGCTCGGGACGGGAGGAGCAGACAGGGTTTGACCCAAAAGGAAACACGTGAGGGTTCTCTGGGTGACACCTCCAGCCCAGGGGGATGCAGCTCATCCTCCTGACAAACATCTTCGTGACAGCTTCTGGATGAGAGGTGACACCTTGCCCTCCAACGGGTTGCTTTGGCTCTGTGCCCTGGTCCTGTTGTGCTCTGTGGGGTGTGAGGAAGGGTTGCACTGGCAGTACCCCCCCACCCCTCCATCGGCTCCTCCCTGCTCAGCGCTGAGCTGTGCTGGTTCAGAACATGTCCCAGAAACACGTCTGAGACCTTCCCCAAGCCGGTAGCTTATTTATTCGAGTCATTTTGTCACTTTGGGAGATAAAGCTGCCTTCACACACCTCAGTTCCTCTCAGCAGAGCTGGGAGATAAGGGCCAAGGGGTGCTGGCTCCTACTTGCCGTGAGCCTCGGAGGATTTGGAGGACAGGCCTCTTTGGGAAGCCACCTCTGCTATCACTTTGACAGGTGTCAGCTGTGTTCTGAGCAGCCAGCCACAGCCAGAGATTAGCCAAATGCGTCTCCTGCCCAGAGTGCTCAGACTCTGCAGACATGGCTTCACAACCCGGAATGGGAAAGGATTTTCTGTTGAGATAGGGGGCTTTATTCAGAAATGGCCTGACCTAAGGACCTCACTATCAGCAGCCCCAGCAGCCACCACAGTCGGGGTCCTTCCCGAGGGGTGATAAGAGGGAGGAGGGGCTGTTCTGCCATCGCAGACCCCAGTTTAGTGTCTGGAGTGCTGGGGGTGACAGAGTCCTTGCGTTGTCCCCTGAGGTGTGCCAGAGACATCAGGGCAGCCACCTGGGGAAGGGGCCATCCCTTTGGAGAGTAAAGCTGGGTGAACTCTTGCTGATGTACTGAGAAGATGCTTGCTTTGGGGGGTATGCACATGCCCGTGGAAGCTCTACCAGCCAGCCAGACAGGCACTCCCACCCCACAAACCCAGCCACACCAGCCAGCCGTGTCCTGCACGCTCCAGCCTGCTCCTACACGCGTGCAGAGGGTGGGGGAGCACGGCTGGCGAGCAGTGGGGTTCTGAGGAGGCGGGATGTGGGGTGGGAAGGGATGAATCAGAGTGTGGAGAGCAGGTTCTTCCAGCTACGGTGCAAGGCCCCATGGAGAAGGCAAGGGCTGCTTTAGGGCAGATCAAAAAGCAGCCAAGAACAACACCTGTCATTGCAGATGCGTAGGGCCACCGGCTTCTGGGGGCAGGGGGGGCACCTCAGGTTGGAGAATGCTTTAGGAGAAAGAGCAGTGGCTGGCACAGATGCTCAGGGAACCTGCCTTTGTCACCCGCCAGCTCAGGGAAGTCCCTCTCCAGCAAGTCACTTCTTGGCCTGCTTCCTCTCCCCCACGGGGTTTACTGAGATGTTAAATTCCTCTGGATGGGGGTGTCCCTTGCGATGGTCTGACTCCTATTCTTGTTGCCTCACTGTAGCAGGCATTTTTCTGGAATTTGTGAACTGTTGCCTGTCCAGTCAGACTGCCTGGAGCTCCCTGCAGCTTTCTGCAGACTTTTGCTTCCCAGGCATGCCCAATGTATAGGTCATAGTGCACAGCCAGGCACAGGAGAGGCACGTATTCCGGGCAGGACGTTTGTATCCGTGGCATGCATCTATTGCAGGCCCCGTTCTGGTAGCACTGAAAAATGGCATTCCTCATGGTACCCACATTTTCATGCCAAACTAAACTTTCTTGTCCTTTTCAGAGGTATTTATAGATGGGAATCTTGACAAGAATGAGTTTCTGTTTTGAAAGGAATAGTTTTATTTATTACTAACTCTGATTTGAGAGTGCATGTGTTTCTGTGCGCGCTCAAAGGTGCAAGCAAGTGACAAAAATGCCACCTAAAGAATGTGCTAAGTGAATCCCTGGAGAGAATGATGAGGAAAAATGAGACAGTCTTTAAACTGGATGCTGAAAAACTCGACAGAAGCAAATCTGCTCCTCCTGGATGGCGTGTGGGGCCAAGGAGAAGGGGCAGGCGCTGGCAGTGGAGCTGGCAGGGTCCCAGTCCTGGTGTGCTGTGTGAGCAAACAGAGCCGTGCTCACGGGGGAACCTTTGCTTCCACGCTGCAGGCTGGTCTCACCTCCCTGCAGCACCGTGGGCTCAGCTCCGGGGCCTTGTGGAAAGGAACAGGTTTGTGCAGAAGAAAACCGCCGGCTAAGAGGGGCTGCGTGGAGCTGCCCTCGGACTCACCAGCGCCTCTGAACCGACACCTGAGCTGTGCTGGGAGGATGGGCTGGCTGCAGGGACAAGGCATTCCAGCTTGGAAAGAGTGCTGTCAGTCGGCTGTGGGGTCAGTCAGATGTGGGGTCAATGAGCAGCGGGGTCAATGAGCAGCAGGGTCACTCAGCAGTGGGATCAGTCAGCTGTGAGGTCAGTCAGCAGTGGGGTCAGTCAGCTGTGGGGTCAGTCAGATGTGGGGTCAGTCAGCTGTGGGGTCAATGAGCCGTGGGGTCAGTCAGCAGCGGGGTCAATGATCAGTGGGGTCAATGAGCAGTGGGGTCAGTCAGCTGTGGGGTCAATGAGGAGTGGGGTCAGTGAGCAGTGGGGTCAGTCAGCGGGGGGGTCAGTCAGCTGTGGGGTCAATGAGGAGTGGGGTCAGTGAGCAGTGGGGTCAGTCAGCGGGGGGGTCAGTCAGCTGTGGGGTCAATGAGGAGTGGGGTCAGTGAGCAGTGGGGTCAGTCAGCGGGGGGGTCAGTCAGCTGTGGGGTCAATGAGGAGTGGGGTCAGTGAGCAGTGGGGTCAGTCAGCGGGGGGGTCAGTCAGCTGTGGGGTCAATGAGGAGTGGGGTCAGTGAGCAGTGGGGTCAGTCAGCGGGGGGGTCAGTCAGCTGTGGGGTCAATGAGGAGTGGGGTCAGTGAGCAGTGGGGTCAGTCAGCAGAGGGGTCTATGAGCAGTGGGGTCTGTGAGCAGTGGGGTCTATGAGCAGTGTGGTCTATGAGCAGTGGGGGCAGTCAGCTGTGGGGTCAGTCAGCAAACTGGATGTTTTCACCACTGCCACAGTGACCAAGGGGACACTCCTCAGCCGTGGTGGGACCACCACATGCGCATTCCTGGCAGCAGCAAACTCCAGGAACACAAGATGTCAGGCGTGTCCCACCACCCCTCCTCTCGATGGCTGCTGCCTCAGTCCCACCTCCATGTCCTGGATGGCCAATCTCTTTGGCTTTCCTGTCTCCAGATCCTGGATGCATCCACACAGTTCTACCTCCCGGTACCTACAGGCTCCCATCCTGCGTGCCAGGGCTGGGATACACTCCAGAGTCTATGCAGGCAGATGCTGTCCAGCAGCAGGCAGCTCCATGGCATTGGGAAGGCAGCGGTGAGGTCTGATGAAAAGCAGTGCAGAACTCTTGAAACCACCCAAACGATACCCAAAACTCTGATTCTCAGCTTGCTGTGAACACAGTCACTGCCTTCAGCAAGCACAGAACTGCCTCACCACTCTGGGTTGCAGTGGTGGACAGTTCCCATTCCTTCCTGGCTGCACACCAAATGACCAAGAAAACATCAGGGCTATAGCCTGGGAGAAAAGAGAGACACTTGGTTTTATAGGATTGTGACAGTGTCTGCATCTTGACATGAGCTGGAGTGGAGAGGAATTCGAGGAACTTGCCCCTCCCAAACCAATTTATTCAAAGTATTTTGGTGGCAGATTGTACACGGAACAATTAATTAAAGAATAACGCAATGCAAATTGTTCAGAAATGAGAGGGACGTGGAACAATGTTTAGAAGTCCAAGGAAAAACCATAGACGCGAAATTTTAGCTAAAACCAGGAATAGTGTTAATTCTCATAGATCTTCCCATGGTCCTTGTGCTGCTGGGAAAAGGTTGGCAATGTGCTGGCAGAGCGCCTGCACACCCGCAGGTCACTCCCAGCGGTGCTGAGAGCAGCTCCCAGTGCCAGCAGCAGGGACACGGGGACAATCCAGTCAGAGCTCTGGAGCACACCCCTGCCCAGGCCACACGAACGGGCACGTGGTGGCAGCCTGAAGGGGTGAAGTTCGTACAGTCATGGAACGGTTTCGGTTGGAAGGGACCTCAAAGATCATCTCATTCCAACCTCCTGCCATGGGCAGGGACAACTTCCACTACCCCAGGCTGCTCCAAATCCCGTCCAGCCTGGCCTTGGACACGGCCAGGGATCCAGGGGCAGCCACAGCTTCTCTAGGCACCCTGTGCCAGGGCCTCGCCACCCTCATAGGGAATAATTCTTTCCTGATATCCAATCTAAATCTCCTCTCTTTCAGCTTAAAGCCATTCCCTCCTGTCCTGTCGCTCCACATCTTCCACACAGTCTCTCTCCATCTCTCCATCTTTCTTGTAGCTCCCTTCAGACACTGGAAAGCCACAATTAGCTCATCCTGAAGCTTCTTTTTTCCCAGCAATCCCAGCTGTCCCAGCCTTTCCTCCCAGCAGAGCTGCTCCATCCCTCTGCTCATCCTGGTGCCCCCTCTGGGCCCTCTCCAGCAGCTCCAGGTCCCTCCTGTGCTGGGCTCCAGGGCTGGGGCAGCTCTGCAGGTGCGGGCTCACCTGAGCAGGGCTCAGGCACAGAATCCCCCCCTTCCCCTCCCTGCTGCCCATGCTGGGGGCTCAGCCCCGGGCACGGGGGGTTTCTGGGTCCCAGCTCTCACCCATCAACGCCCCCAAGTCCTTCTCCCAGGGCTGCTCCATCTGCTCATCCCAAACCTGGGTTGTCCCGATCCACGTGCAGCACCTTGCACTTGGTCTTGTTAAACTGCATGAGATTCCCACTGGCCATTTCTCAAGCCTGTCCGGGTGAAATTTCAGATCCCTTTTCCCGTTTCGCCACCGGTTATGTCATTCTCAGTGTTCAGAGGCCACTGTATTTTGTATTTCAGTGGCTGCAACAAGCACAGCAAGTTTCAGTCTGTGTGATGGGGCCAGGAGTCTTCCAGAGCTTTGAAACAGAAGGACCAGGGGTGCCCTTTTCTTCATGAGTAGCCCATGAAGAAAAAGGACCTTTAAAAACAAAATTATTTCAAATAAAGCCAGGAAGTTCAATGTGAGACAGAGTGGAAATCAGCAGATTTGCAAACAAAATGCCCTTGGCCCACTGAGACCTGCTGGGAGGTTTCTTGCTCAGATCTGCTCCTCAAAGGGAAACCTTTAAATGAGAGAAGAAATCAGGAAGGGATGTTCACATGAGGATGGGCACAGTTCCTCAGACACCTCCATTTCACATCATCCCTCCTTCATCTCTGAAAGAGGCCAAGATGCCAACTTCCCAAGCAAGCTAAGGCACCATGGCAGCTCTGGAATGCACTTCTTGTTATGATCTTAATCGTGTCTTCTCTTGCTCTATATTTTTGTACCTATTTCTAATCTCACAAATATTTGTTTTGCCCCGATTTTCTGAGATTCACGTCACATTCTCAGCTGCCATCTGCTCATGATGCCATCTCAGAAGGTTTACTAGGTGAAGAGCCAGAAAACCTTGGAGGATTTACACCAGATTGGGAGTCCCATGGTGTAGGACTCATCTTAAACCCATCCTGCAGAGGCTCATCGGGATCTCATCCTCCTCACTGGACATACATCAGCAGCAGGAAAGGCTGGGACAGGGCCTGACCCTGTCCCTCAAAGGTAGCTGGGCTCCAGGCTCTTGGCTGTGAGCCCTCTGCTGCACTGAGATGGGTCACCTCCTCGTGTGGAGAATCAAAAGTCCTTGGGACCTTCCCTCTTACCAGAGGGAGTGAGACACTTTCAGGAAAGAGAGGATTGAATCCCCTTCAGAGATGATTTGACACCAGAACTGGATCTCACCTCTGCCTCCAGTAAAAGCCCAACCTCTGTGACCTGGCACTGCTCTGCTACAAACTCTTCCCTTGAGCTTCCAAGATTTGATGCTCAGCCAGCTCTGTCGAGGGATCCACCTCGTCAGGGTGGATGTGTCAGGGGTGTGGAATCACCTGCCTGAATGCCCCCACAACATTACTCAGGATACAAAGTCTGCCCTGAATCCTCTGGCAAGTGAAACCTGCCTCAGCAGATAACACAGGCAGGGTTTGCAAGGTGCTGATCCCCTGAGCGGCGTTTGGGCTGTGGGAATGGCAGTGGGAACCCTGTCAGCCCCGAGTGCCAAGTGAATGACACGGTGACTCAAGTGGGGCGTCACAGCCCCTCTTTCAGCCTCTCTGTGCAGCAGCTGCCTGGGACATCCCACGCTGGCAGAGGCAGCCCAGACCCACCTGCTCCTGTAGCTCCTGCTAAAGGGCAGCTTTCCTCTATGCCTACAGCCCTGGGAGGTTCAGCTGGCAGGGGTTTGCACATACCGTCCCCTGTGTGCAGGCAGCTTCAGGGACAGGCAGCAAGGTGGACGTCTCCCTGCAGCAGGACCGGGATAAACCACAACAGCTGGCTCAGCCAGCAGTCCCGATCCCCAGATGTGCGAGTGCCTGCCGCTGCCGGGCCGTCAGGAGTGAGCGGACGAGCAGCTGTCAAGCGCGGTGACCCTCACAGAGCTGCACCCACGGTGGTGCTCAGGCAGCCAAGGGCTCTGTGCTTCCCTGCACTCCTCACTCGCCACTTCCCCCCAAAGCTTGTTGGCTCAAACCCATCTCAAGGTCAAAGTGCTTCTGAATTAGGAGACATCCACCAGTGAAAACTGGTGGCCAGGACTTCCACCGTGCTCTAGGAGGATCCCGAGATGGGTTTCCTGTCCCTAGGAGCTGTTTGTGGTTTCCTTGCTAGCCCAGGTCGGTCCTGTTGCTGCGTTCCCTGGCAGCCACGCTCCCCCCTTGAGCAGAGCCCGTCCCGAGGACGTTCCACAGCAGTTCCCAGGAACTCACACAGCACTTCCTTGGGAAGTCAGCACGCCCGAGGCTGGCACTGCTCTGCTTCTTTGCCATGCATGGAGAGGAGCTGTGCGCCATGCCTGGTCCATCAGCGCACCGCTGGCCACCTGCCAGCCAAGCAGGATTTACCGCCAGTTTGAGCTCACACAAAGGTGTCTGGCTCCCTGTTCTCCCTGCAAGGCCCCAGAGGGCTGCAGCAGGGACCAGCTCCTGCTCCCTGAAGGCCTCTGGAGAGACAGACTGGAACGTTTCCAAATGAAGATGATGGGTGGTGAGTAGAGCAGGGCGCCTGGCACACACTTTGCTGTGTCACTGCCCCATGCCTTCACCTTCCGACCACACCCTTTTTGCTCCCTCCAGCCAGCGAGTAGGGCCAGGTGGGGCACTCCATCACTGCTCGCTGCAGGTGCATTGCATTCCTCCTGTGAGCTGTGCACCCTGGGCCCAGCCGAGGGCTGGCCGTGCAGGTGCTGCAGCCAAGGAGCTGTGCTGAGCAGCACACCCTGCACGGGGCTGCAGCCACGGCTCTCACCTGCCCAGGGGGAAGCCACGGCGGTGAATGCTTTACCAAATCCGTGATTTCCACCTGTGCTTGGCAGCCCAGAGGAAAGGGGTGTAGAGACAGTGTCGGTGTGTGACGGTACAGTGACACGAGCTGTCACAGCAGCAGCAACACTTCATCCGTGGGGAGATGTGCGGAAGAGATCACAAAGCTCGTAAATAAACCAGGTCAGATTTTGGAGAGTGCTTCACCCCCCGGTGCTCAGAGCAGCTGCTCAGCACCCCCCGGAGCCAGTCACACAGTGAAGAGAGGAGCTTTGCCAAGATGTGTGCTCAGCATGGCTTGGTGTCCAGCTAGCTGGGATTTCTGGGAGTGCTGAGGTTCCTGGTGAGCGCGTGCACGGCTGCTCCTCGCTGGGGCAAGTGTTTGCAAGGCAGAAACATGCAAATTCAATCCCAAGTGAATATTCATCTGAAAAGCCTAACCAGAGTGTATTTTTGGGAGTCCTGTTTAAAAGCCATCCAGTCAGGGAACAGAAACAATGGCAGATGATTTAAGCTATCAGTCACACGATGTGAACACGAGCAAACAGCCAAGTCAAGGGATAGTGGTTTCAACTCTGTGCTCGTGAATAAGGGCACATTGGCAGAGCTCTGGGGGAGCAGCTTGATTCCTGGCTGTGGGGTCTCTGAGCTCCCCCTTGCCAAGTGCTTGTGTGAGGAGACTTGCTGGGCCTGACCAGGGGAGGGGGGTTAAAAGCTCCTCAGCGTGAGAGAAGCTGTCACTACCCTGCACTGACGTGTCACAAGCACATCCTTCTTTCCCTCCACTCACATCTCGGCAGGCTCCTGCCGCTTCTCTGCTCCAGATGTGTGATAAGGAGGATTTACTGGGTTCCCATGTGGTTTGTGCTTGTCCCTCCCTCTACCCATTACTGAGCCCCCCTCTGCATACCCTCTCCTCACCTGGAAGTGAAGCTCAGATTCTCTGGGGCTGTGCATAGCTGGGCTGCCCAGGGAATGCCCAGGATGACCAGCTGCAGGAGCTGATGGGGCACACAAACCCTGTCTGCCCTGAGAAGGACCATTGTGTGACTGTGTGGTACAGAGATGGGTTGGGGGTAACCTCTGAGAGACCATTTGTTGCTTTTGAAGCACAGAAAGCTAAAATGTGAGTATTCAGCAAACCCTGTCCATGTGGCTGCACACTGCCTCTTCTCAGCACCCAGGAACTCCAGGTCTGGAAAAATCTGGACTTTGGTGTGTGCTGGGAGATGAAAGACTGAGCAAAACAAACACACCATTTCAGAGGAAGGGCTGATAACCAGAGCCTCTGCTTCAGCTGTCCTCAGCTCCTTGGCCCTGGTAATCCCCTGTGCCCAGATGAGCCAGACACGGGGCTGCTTCTGCAAATAAGGGATCACCAAGCTGGACCTGCCCCTACACACAGCAATGTGCTCTTATTCTCCGGGCAACTGTCTCCATCGTGAAGGGATTTGATTTGTTTCTACTGTTTGTAGGGAAGGCTGTTCCTGCTTCTCACTCCTGACCTTCAGACTGTATTTCCTCATTTTCAGATTGAATTCGTAACAACCAGTTTATACCCACTTGTTCTTCTGCCAGTGAAGATCTTTAGCTTAAAGATCTTCTTAATCCCTGGAATTTACCCCAGACTTACATCCCAGAGAGCAATGAATGTGTCTCTCTCGAAGCAGGCAACTGGCTCTGCATTTGCTTTTCCAGGCACGGTCTCTCCAGAGCTCCTGGCATCAGTTTCTCCCTGTCATTCGGTCTTGAGCCATCCTGAGACATCCCGACATTGCACTTGCCCCTCTCATGGTGACTTCAGTGGCTTAGACTTGTCTTATGATAAACTCCTGCACTCCAGCCTTCCCCATGGTTTCCAGCTGCTGAACTCCCAGTATGGAGCAGAAGCCCACTTCCCGAGGGCATGATTCATGCTGGGATGTCACAGCCAATTCCCAGCACTCCAAGATCAGCTAAAACTAAGATGCAATCCCATTCATCTAACCAGCAGTGTTATTTCTGCCTAGGTCTCTCCTGTCGTGGCTGACACCATCACCACAGCAGCACCAGTAGTGCTTCCAGGACCCACTGTTTTGTAAATCGTATTAATTATTGCTGTGTTGACTACATGGGGCAATGTCTTACAGGGCATTCAGAGCTCTGGGAAGAAGCTGAGATCCAAATCCTGCTCTAAGGCTGTTCTCCAATGGGACATGCTGCTGAACCCATGCAGTGCATGGCTGGGAGACAGTCACTGGTGTATTTTTTATGGTGCTTATTCTGCTAGGAAAAAACCCAGAATTATTTGGTCTAGCAAATTTAGCTTCCATTCTCTGCAGTCCCCAAAATTTCCTAAGACTGGAAAAAATTGAAACCACAATGTTCTCTGACAATAATGCAGAAAACTCACCACCTGAGGAGTCAAACCCCCAATCACTGGCTGTTAAATATACTGCAGCAGACATGAGGTTTGGCATAAACCAGAGGCTTTAGCACGGAAAGTGGCAGACAACTTGTGGGAAAACCAGGCAGGGAAAGGGAGCCAGAAGGCTGCAAAAGGAGGGCTACAGTCAGGTAATGCGACCTCAGAGCTTGTAAACTGGTTTTCTTCCTTTGGCCCCAGAAGAACTCTGTTATTTATCTGCTTCGGGTAGATGGAAACTGCTGAAAATCCCGAACACATCTCCTGCTCTATTTTGTCCCTTCCCCTTTCCCCTGAGTGCTTCTGGGGTGGCGATGAGGTGCTGAGACTCAGGGGTGGTGGGGCTGAGCTTGCCCTGGGGCAGGCTGGGGGCTGGACCTGCCGGCTGCGGGACCCGTGATGGGACAGGACACAGAGAGCGCTGCTGGCAGGGCCAGGAGTTCCCCGCAACCGGCAACAGGATCCGAGGCACCTCCCTGACAGCCTGCGGGGCCCTTGGGGCCGGAGGGAGGCTGGGCTGGGGCTGGGAAGGTGCGCAAGGCAAGCACAGGTAAAGTCAGTGCCAGAGCCTCCCTGACCCCTGCACCTCTGAGCGAGCTCTGCCCCGGCACCCGGTGAGCTGCAAGGACCCTCCAGGCTCTGCCAGGTGCTGGGGCAGCCCGCGATGGGGCAGAAGCCTCTCCTTAGTGCCACGGTGCTGGGCGAGGAGGCGATGGCTGCCCCTGCCTCTGGGTACCCTGCCCTGACTGCGGAGCTGCTGGGCTGGCTCAGGGAGCAGCTGGCTCCAGTCCTGGCACCCCCTCCTTCCTGGACTCGGCCACGGCTGCCTCACGTTCCGCGCCCGGATCTGGTGCTGGTGGGTGCCTTGACGTGAAGCCCTGTGCCCTGCGCTGGCACAGCTGGGGAGCACAGCTCTGCTCAGAGAGGCTGCCTCTGCCAGAGCCAGGCTGGCATCTCCCTCTGGAGACCTGTGCCCCGAGGTGACACAGCTGGGGAGCACAGCTCCGCTCAGGGAGGCTGCTTCTGCCAGAGCCAGGCTGGCATCTCCCTCTGGAGCCCTGTGCCCCTCACTGGCACAGCGAGCGAGAGCTGGGGAGCACAGCTCTGCTCAGAGAGGCTGCCTCGGCCGGGCGCCGGCTGGCATCTCCCTCTGGAGCCCTGTGCTCCGAGGTGGCACAACAAACCAGAGCTGGAGAGCACTGCTCCACTCAGGGAGGCTGCTTCTGCCGCAGCCAGGCTGGCATCTCCCCCGGGAGCCCTGTGCCACCGGGCACAGCGAGCCAGACCTGGGGAGCACAGCTCTGCTCAGAGAGGCTGCCTCGGCCGGGCGCCGGCTGGCATCTCCCTCTGGAGCCCTGTGCTCCGAGGTGGCACAACAAACCAGAGCTGGAGAGCACTGCTCCACTCAGGGAGGCTGCTTCTGCCACAGCCAGGCTGGCATCTCCCTCTGGCGCCCTGTGCCACCGGGCACAGAGAACCAGAGCTGGGGAGCACAGGTCCGCTCAGGGAGGCTGCTTCTGCCAGAGCCAGGCTGGCAGCTCCCTCTGGCGCCCTGTGCCACCGGGCACAGAGAACCAGAGCTGGGGAGCACAGGTCCGCTCAGGGAGGCTGCTTCTGCCAGAGCCAGGCTGGCAGCTCCCTCTGGCGCCCTGTGCCACCGGGCACAGAGAACCAGAGCTGGGGAGCACAGGTCCGCTCAGGGAGGCTGCTTCTGCCAGAGCCAGGCTGGCAGCTCCCTCTGGCGCCCTGTGCCACCGGGCACAGAGAACCAGAGCTGGGGAGCACAGGTCCGCTCAGGGAGGCTGCTTCTGCCAGAGCCAGGCTGGCAGCTCCCTCTGGCGCCCTGTGCCACCGGGCACAGAGAACCAGAGCTGGGGAGCACAGGTCCGCTCAGGGAGGCTGCTTCTGCCAGAGCCAGGCTGGCAGCTCCCTCTGGCGCCCTGTGCCACCGGGCACAGAGAACCAGAGCTGGGGAGCACAGGTCCGCTCAGGGAGGCTGCTTCTGCCAGAGCCAGGCTGGCAGCTCCCTCTGGCGCCCTGTGCCACCGGGCACAGCGTGCCAGACCTGGGGAGCACAGCGCTGCGCAGGGCGGCTGCTTCGGCCAGAGCCAGGCTGGCGGCGCCCTCCGGAGCCCTGTGCCCCGAGGTGGCACAGCAAACCAGAGCTGGGGAGCACGGGTCCGCTCAGGGAGGCTGCTTCTGCCAGAGCCAGGCTGGCATCTCCCTTTGGAGCCCTGTGCCACCGGGCACAGAGAACCAGAGCACAGCTGGGGAGCACGGGTCCGCTCAGGGAGGCTGCCTCTGCCAGAGCCAGGCGGGCATCTCCCTCTGGGGCCCTGTGCCACCGGGCACAGCGAGCCAGACCTGGGGAGCACAGCGCTGCGCAGGGCGGCTGCTTCGGCCAGAGCCAGGCTGGCATCTCCCTCTGGAGGCTGCTCCGAAGTGTCTGCGCTCCCAGAGCGCTCTCGCTCTGCTTCCCTGTGCTTCGCTGCCAGCAGGTCCCCTCCCGTATCAGCAAAGGCGATCATCGCCCAGGGGCAGGAAGCGAGAGAAGTAAAGCAGATAAAATCAGTGAGAGCGGAGACCCAACAATGAGTCAGGTGAAGGTGAAGTACGGTCTGGAGCCAGCTGCGTGTGGGGTTTGGATAGGGACTGCTCCCTTCCCGAGAGCACATGCCATTGTGAGGACGCGCACAGCCCTTGCTGGGAAGGGCCCTTTTTCAGCTCATTCAATTGCACCAGTGCCAGAACTCGGAGGGGGGTTTGGGAACCTTCCCCCTCACTGCCTCAAAACCCAGAGAAAATATTCCTGACTGTTGCAGCATGAAATCCCAGAGCTGCCTGCCGTGAATCCTCAAGAGAGTAAACACCATGGCGTGGGCACGTGTGGGGCTTGGTGGGAAAAGGCAGGGACTCCGCTTCCACTTTCGTTGCTCCCTTTACAAATAAAGAATGAAACACGGAGCAGATAAATTAAAGCCTTGCTTCTGCCCCTTTGGAGAGCCCAGGAAAGTCTGGCGGCTCCATGCGCCGAGAGCACGTGCAGTTAAAGCCAGAGGAACAGGAAAAACTGACCCAGCATCTTCAAAGGATTAAGGCAGCAGGAGTAAGCTATACACCATGTAAGGCTCTGACGGGGGGGAAGCAGAGCTTTTTTAATGAATCACTGCGTGGTCTGCTCTCATACGCCTTTCCCTGTGGGATGAGGCACAGTGATAAGCATTCCCTGACCTGCCTTGAGCACTCAAACAGCGTTTCATCATTCCCCTCCCCACGCTGCAGACAAGCAGGACAGAGACACAAAAGCTGAGAAACGAAGCTCGCATCCTCCTCTTGGCTTGTGTCGTCTTCCTTTCCACCAGCGAAGCTGATCCCTCCCTTCCCTTTGCAAGGGCATCTCTTCCTGGGCAGCCTTTGCAGCCTCTCATCCCTGGCCACAAGGAGAGGAGAAGTGACCCTAACTTCCCAAGCTCGAGATCCCAGATCCTATAGGCTTGGAAGATTTGAGTGACGCTGGAAGAACCATGTCTACATGAAAAGGGGTTTTAAAAGCAATCAGGGAATTGAATACAGAGGAGATCTTGTCAACTTTCTGGTTCCATTAGCACTGTCAGGAACACTAAGAATATAGACATTACATGGTTTGAAAATGTTTCCAAGAGTTCTGTGTATTATTATGCTATCTCTGATCTAAACCCCTGTTAGGGATTTCATGGTCTTAGCCTGTGTTTGAGATTCAGCTCATTAATCAGCGAGATCTCTCTGAGATGTGTCAACAAATTCAACCCGCTGTTCTGTGTTAGCTGCTCTGAGTAAATGAGCGCTGTGTTTAGGAGCAGCTTGAACCTGCAGGGGCTGAGTCACCGTGCAGGACCTCACGAACGAAGGAGATGTACCAGAGCACCTTTTCAGTGGAGACTGCAAAGAAGCAGGCCAGGGACACAATCCTTTCTGCCCACCCTGGCTGCTTCCCTCTTCACAGTGCTTCTTTTGAGATGTGGAGCTTCAGAAAAGGGCAGCTAAATATCAAGAACTTGTGCAAATGGAGCATTTGAATGGGTATATAACCCATGGAGGATGAATGCTCCATATGGCCCCCAGCCTGCACACAGAGCAACCAAGAGACCAAGCACGGGCCGTGCCCAGTCCTCTCTGCAAGTGGGGGCCTGTGTCCTGTCTGCAGCGTCTTCTGCATGGGAGGAAATGGGAATCTGGCAAAAGGACAGTGGCACTTGGGAGAAGGGAGTGACAGATTTCTGTAGCTGGGTGTTCTCGGTCACAAAGCCAATGGAGGTGTAGCCATGCAGCCAGCAGAAAGGAGGACGGAGAATCACGGAATCACAGCATCACAGAAAGGCCTGGTTTGAAAGGGACTTTTAAGAAAATCCAGTTCCGTATTCCTCTACACCAGGTTGCTCCAAGCCTGTTCAGCGTGGCCTTGAACACTTCCAGGGACAGGGCAGCCACAGCTTCTCTGGGCACCCTGTGCCAGGGCCTCACCAGCCTCACAGTCAGAACTTTCCTCCTAATATCTAATCTAAACCTACTTTCACTCGGTGCGAAGCCATTCCCCCATGTCCTGTCCCCCTCCATCCTCCATGCACGCTCCCTTCAGGACAGAAGGTTGTGAACTGTTTGTTCATCCACAACTTGTGCTTCCTACAGCTCGGCAAGCAGCGGGGTCCGCGAAGATTTATGCCTCAAGCTCCGGAGACACGGCATTTCCATCAGCCCCAAGAACTCAGAGCACCCTGGGGCCCGTCTGCCTGAAGCCCAAAACATTAAGGAAGAAATACGGCAGCGGCACGTGACGGTGGGGCCGTGCTGGTGTGGGCTGGGGCTGAGCCAGGGGCCCGTGCTGCCAGCGGCACCGGGAGCCCCGGAGCTCCCAGGCAGCCTGAGCCCACGCCCGCGTCCTGCTGAGCGTGGAAGGGCGCGAATGTTTGCGTGAGAGCCTCGGCTCTGCGCGCCGCACGTGTGCTGGTGGTTGTGTCAACGTGCAAGGCAGACATCCCGCATTTCCACACGCCATGCCCTTAGATTTCGTTTCCCCCTTAATGCATCCCACGCCTGGGAGTCAGCTGGCAGCACGGTTTGGTGCCGTACCCCGATGCACATCAGAAATCCAGTCCAGGATTATTCTCCCTGTTGACCAACATTTCTGAGACAATAGAAAGATGAAATTAATTGCAGAACTCATGTTTTTTAGAAGTAAATGGAATTAAGCAAAATGTTCTCTGCCAAAATCTGATCTAGTAAGAGTAAGAGTGAAAGGGAAAATAAAGGGAATGTTACTGGAAACGCTACTTTGCAACACTGCATTTCCCAGCAAAGATAACCTTGGGTACAAGCTCTGATCAAATCCACATTGTCCTAACGAGGTACCACTGCACTAACCAGCTGCTTTTGTAAGGGCTGGAACAATCCTCAGCAGCAGACCCGGGTAAAGCACCCCTGGAGCAGCGCGGTCACTCAGGACCCTGTCACCTCTGCAGAGCCCTGCACCACTTCGCTGCCTGCAGCACCGGTGAAGCTCCACATTAGCACATCAGCTGGCTGTTGGTGATGCCCACCACAGCGTCTGCAAGCTCTGTTACCCAGAGACTGTCTTTAAGCAGCCTTTTGCCATGACAACATCGTCCAGAGTGATGGTGCAGACCAGCCTGTGCATCCTCCACACGGTAACAGGATTGAATTTCTTACAAAGGAGAATAATCAGCTAAATATACTGCTTTGGGGGTAAAGAGGTCTTTGTAGTTGACTTGATCCTCTGGTTTTGTTAGGTTTTCCCAAAGATTTTTTGACAAGTTTTTATGCTTCACCTGATGATGGCTGGTGGTGCTGGGGGCCTCTGGCACTTAACATTATTAAAACTCACAGGGTAAAAGGAAGCCACTGTTTCCTTTTGTCCCTGGGAGCTCGTAGGACTGGAATTGACCCTGTGCAGAGAAAGTCTGTGAGCCACAGGCAGGCAGAGTCAGGGTGCTCTGTCTCCCTCTCCTTTGGGATGGAGCGGCTGTCACGCTCCCTTACCATTGCCACGGGAAAACCTCTCTGTTGTCACCTGCCTAGTGAGGGCCTCCGGAGAGGAGGAGCTGCAGCCCAGCAGAGTGACCACACCTCGGGGACGGGGACACCCTGGGCTGGTGTGTGGAGCAGGGCTGGCTGCTGGCCAGGGCTCGCCCTGCACGGATCCGGCCTCCCGCACGGCTCAGGAACGAGCTGTGCTGAGCTCAGTTCCAGGGCTTAGGGATTTTGAAAACATGAAAGACAGCTCGAGCGGTGTCCAAACTGCCTAGCTCCACCTCATTTGGGAAAAAAAGTGAGAAGAGGGGGATATCCAAAATAATGAGTTTTCTGAATATTTATTCAAAACATGACAACAGATAAACTCCAATCACATGTTGCATTCAAATATTGGGATACTTATTCCAAATATGGTCCTGTTGCAATTGTATGATAAACATGAAAGCGAGAGTGCAGTTATTTATGTCCTGCCTTCAGCTCCTCAATAGCATGTTTAAGTTTAGGGTATTTATGCTCTTTCATCCAGCTGTCTGACTTTATCAAGTCCTGCACAACTTGTGAGAGGCAACCATGCCAGCAGCAGAACAAGCCCCAGCAGACCTTGGTAGAATGGGCTTCCCTCATGGAAAGCACATTATGTCCCTCCTGCTTCTCTCCTGGCCCCCATGGAGCGGTTCTGGCACAAAACTGTCGTATTACATAGTCCCCTGGCAAGGAGGGAAAGCCTTTCTCCCTGGCTGGGGCTGGAGGAGCTCCCAATATCATTTAAATGAAACAATAACTTGATGGTAGCGAGCGAGGGTTATTTGGGGTGCTCCAAGAAGGCACATACTGTGCCCAGGAGCAGTGGAAATTTAGGCAAAGGGAAGTTTTGACTAAAGAGCCAAAAAAAGCTCTTGGCAGGACCTGCTGTACTCTGTGGAGCCACCTCTCGCGTGGCAGGATGGATGCCCTCCTTCACTGCTGATTTGGAATTGGATTCACGCTCACTGCTAGGGTACTGTGTTTACTTTCATGCTCTGCTTTGCTCTGGCCATGGACTGAAGCTGTCAAGAGTCCCCTGAAGAGACAGGGCTGGAGCTGTACCCAGCACAGACATTCTCCTGCGCTTTGGTCAGGCTCCAGCACCTCAGAGCCCAGGGCCAGGGATTCCACATCTGCCGGGGAAAACAAACCTAAGGGCATCTGGGTGGGGCAATGGAGACTGGACAAGCCATTCCCTGAGGGGAGGGCAATGACAGGAGAGTAAACACACCCCACATCCTGCTTCTGCGTGAAGGAGATCAGAAACCCACCGCTGACTCTGACTAATCCGAATTGTGGGCTCCAACACTGGGATTCTGGGCTTCATCAGAGACCCTGGGGCTCTTTGCAAGTGTAAGTTTCCTAAGGGGAACTTAGTAGAAGAAGAACTAATAAAGGACAAAGTCACAGAGTTGTCAAGGCAAGAGATATTCTTCCTGACCTGCCAGATCATGGAAACAGCAACAGCTGCAAAATATTCCAAGGATAATCCAGCTTCTAGCAACAGGACCAGAAGATAGGTGTCCTGCCTCTCCAGGCGATGGGCAACAAAGCCACTGAGTGCCACCAGTAATGGCAAACGAATTCCACCCAGAGTGACCTTGTGCATGGCTGGGCACAGACACCCACACGCCCCGTGTTTCCCTGAGTTTAAGCTATCTCCCAAATCTCCCAGTTTCACTGGCCCTCACCCTTAAATTACAGACATTGTTACATCAGTTTTTCCGAGTGCTTGTCAGCTTTATGATCTACTGAGAGCTCCGTGGGGGCTCGGCTCTGGACCCTGCCCACGGCAGAAAGAGCAGGCTGTGCTCGTTGCTTCGCACATGGCAGAAAGCTTCCAGGGGAAAATCAGACAAATTCCCCAAGTGCCTACTTTGCACTTGAAAATTAGTGTTGGGTAATGCTTCCAAGTCTTAAATTCATACTCTGAAGCTTTGTCTCAGGAGATTTCTTATGCACATGGATGTATAGCATGCTCAGGATCCGTGGGATTTCTGCATTTACAGCATCCAGGTTCTCCTCCGCCTTTACAGGGTCTAACCCATTGAATGTGTCTCAGCACTTGAATGATGACAACAAAGAGTGAAGAGAGAACCTCGGCACGTTCTGATGTTTCTTTGCTGTCCCTCAGGATTTGTTTTGGTATATTATGTCATGGCAGCCTTGTACCTTGTCTCAGACCAGCCGCTCTCTGTCCCTCCATCTTATCTGCTCTTGTTTCCCTCTGTTTTGTCTTCACAGAATCCCAGGATGGTTTGGGTTGGAAGGGACCTTAAAGACCACCCAGTTCTACCCCCTGCCTTGGGGGGACACCTTCCACTATCCCAGGGTGCTCCAAGCCCTGTCCAACCTGGCCTTGGACACCTCTAGGATGACCACAGCTGCTCTGGGCACCCCGTACCAGGTCCTGACCACCACGCAATCCTCCTCTGAGCCCAGCTGGGTGATGGACACCAGGTGAATGCACATCAGCCTTTTACACAAGTCTACCCCAGGGTAAGAATCTACCCTAGGGTAAGAATCTACCCTTGGTAGCACTTTTTTGGTTGCTTTTGACTAAACTTTTGCATGGATCTCCCACTGGGGATGAGCAAACATAATTCCTTGATTGCAAAACTTAGCCAAAACCAGCTCAAAAATTCACTTGTCAGACTGATCTAAGTTTAGCTGGGCTCCTTCCATTCTTGACTGATGTCATATAATTTTCCAACACCTACAATACTTTCTACTTCACAGTGTGAAGCCATTAGTGTATTATTGAATATTAATCTCATTAAAGCTGTTTCTCTCTCATATATGTCCATTTATTCTCCTACTTTGTCATTTTTTTTCATAAAGAAAAACAATAGTGGATGAAGAGATGGCTTTATTATTAGTGTAATTCAGAGAACAACAAAGCAAAGAGGCACATGCTAAGATGCATGAGCAGGGTGCCTGCTCTCCAAAACCACTGAGCGTGGTGAGATGGTCTGAAAAAGACATTCAGGCCTCCAGGACCTGAAAATACAAGTCCACCCTGGAGTCCAGACCATAAAACAGATGTTTGTAGAAACACTTTTCTGGATGGGCAGAGGGAGGCATATTCTGGAGGGCACTGATTCTGGGAGGACAGACGAGGGCAATCCCAGCTGCAGTCGTTTCTCAGAGCTCACAAACGAGTGCATGACAGCACCCAGGTATGCTCCAGGCCTCAGTGTGCAGGTGTCTGAGCCTGCAGCCCAGAGGGTTTTCTGCATTCACCAGACTGAACCTCAAACCCGTGCTGCCCTGTGACCCCCAGCTCCTTCCCAGGCATCTCGCAGGTCACAGCAAAAGCAAAGGGGTTGTGCCGGCGTCTCCGAGGCTGGGATTTAGCCCAAGCATCACAAAATCCTGCACAGAGTCTGTTGATACTGATGGTGGCATCTCATCTGGAAGGAGCCCAGGACGTTTCTCACAGCCTGGCGAGCTGCGGTGCCAGCGAGAGAAGACGGGGCTGTGTTTGTCAGCTGAGACAATTCGCATCGGCTCCTCCATCCTCTCCTGCTGCAGCTGTGCTCATCTGGGTACCTTCTCTGGAGCAGTGCTACCTCTGGAGCAGTGCTACCTCTGGAGCAGTGCTTCTCCTGGAGCAGTGTTACCTCTGGAGCAGTGCTTCCTCTGGAGCAGTGCTTCCCCTGGAGCAGTGTTACCTCTGGAGCAGTGTTACCTCTGGAGCAGTGCTTCCCCTGGAGCAGTGCTTCCCCTGGAGCAGTGCTACCTCTGGAGCAGTGCTTCCTCTGGAGCAGTGCTTCCCCTGGAGCAGTGCTTCCCCTGGAGCAGTGCTTCCTCAAGCCCTGTGCTGGGAACAGCAGTGGACAGCCCTCTTCGGCTGAGCTAAAACCAAGGCTGGAGGCAGGGAGGTAAAACCAGTTCTCTCACTGTGCTGTGCTCAGCAGAACTAATTGAGGGGGCTATTAAGAAACAATACACAGCAATATCCACATTATAGAGCCTTTTGTGCAGGCGAGAACCACACTTAGAGGCATCTTCCAGTTCTTTTGCCACCCGTGTTTCATTTCCAATCTAGGAAAACTGAGCGGCAGGGAAGGCTGAGAACTTGCTGATCGGCTCAGATTGCTCAGTGAAGTCTCCCATTAGCCACCCTCCATCCCTGCCATCTCAAGGCATTGCTAACGTGGAGCATAAGCAGAGAGAATACTGCACATGGGGAGGTAACCAGATCGATTTTTCTGGCAGAGCATGACAAGTTTTCTGCTTAGAGGCATTGCTCATGCAGGTTTTTACACTCTGAATCAAGCACAGGATTCCAAATTCTCTGAGCACGATTTATCTGCAGCACCACTCCCATTGCCTGAACCTTATTGCTTTCAACAAAATAGCAGACTAGGAGCTTGGGCAACTTGGAGACAGAATTTGGCTTTCACATATGAGAATTTAGGCTTCAAATCCAGTAAAGATGAAGCCGATTCTGGGAGCAACAGCTTGAAGATGAGGCTGGGGTGTGGTGTCCATTGCAGGCTGCTTGTGGGCTGGAGGTGCCAAGGGGTTCTCGAGGCTGAGCAGGACAAATGCAGGTGAGAGATGGCCAAGTCCCACACGTTGCTGCAGGAAGTAGGATGTTTTAGTACGGGTGTTAGTGGGGCAGGCTGCTGACACCTCTGCAGCCTGAGGAGCAAGGTACCAGGGCAGAGCCACGCGTCAGAAACGCCTCCTCAGAGCACCTGGCTGCTGCAGATGGGAGCAGGGAAAGGGAGCAGCGAGGGGGTTTGTGCTCAGACGAGCTGCCAGGAGAACGGAACACATGCAGTCATGTCATCGGTCTGTGCAGGAGGAACAGCAGGGCTCAGAGATAAGGAAGAGTTATGGATACAGTTAAACATAACGAATGGACTTCACCTAGGAAGGAGAGCAGGCAGAGAATGAAATTACAGTTTGCAATCATATGACAGCAGATAAAGGAAGTGAGCCCTGAGTCAATTAGGAAGGCTTGTCCTGAGTCCAAGAGAGCCATCCCAGCATCCCAGAAGGCTCTTCCCTGCCTCACTCAGTCCTGTGTGACTCACTGGTGCAGGGCAGGGCACAGTGCAGCAAAGCAACCCCTCTTCCCTGCCGATGGCCCGTGAGGAGCATTGGAGCAGCATCCCAGAGGAGCTGGGGCTTTGTGCTGCCACTCCCAGGGCGCCGTGGTGGCACAGCGGGGCAGGAGGGCACCAGGCAGGGCCAGGGCTCAGGCTGCAGGTGGCTGTGGTGCCACCAGCGGGGTGGAAATCGCTTCACCTGAAAGGCCCCCGGTGCAGGTTGTGCTGCGATGAGGCATCAAAATTCCCGGGGCACCTCCTAGGGAAGAGAGCACCAGGGTGGGACACCAGACAGTGAAGCCATTAAAGAGATCAAAAGAGATAGAAGAGATTGCAAGTACTGGAGGGTGGCAAATTGGAAGGAGAGCTCTGAAGGGAGCCCAGAGATCCCACTCCAGGCTGAGATACAAGCTAGAAGCTGACTGAAGTGAGCTGAGGTGAATCCCAACCTGAAATCCAGCATCACCCTAAGGGAATTGCTATCCATGGGCTAGGAAGGGATGTGGCCTTTCTCATTTTATTTGCAATGCTAGAGCAAGGAGACAAATATTTACTGGGATGTTTATTTGAGAACAAGTTGGTGGGAAGAAGAGCACGGCTGATATCAAAGGAATGCTCATTCGTGTCACAGCCTTTGGAAGCAGTGTTTATGATTAATTCATCTTTCTATGATCAGCACTATCCACAGAGTGTTTGCTATTTATTTATTCATTTATTACCCTTTTCTGTATCCATCAGAGTGATTTATAACATATAATGAACTGAAGATCATTAGTGCGTGACTGAAGAACTGGTACAAGCTTATCTTCAGGACATTGCTCGGCAAAGTACCAAATTCTCTTCTGAATTTATTTTTCCCCATCAATACATCATCTAAGATGTGGTGTTTTCTTGAGCCTGGCCATTCCGAAGATGTTATTTCCCTTTGGGAGGCCCTGGTTGTTCAAATGTTCGGCAGTTGACAGCTGCCTGGAACGCACTACAAAAGAATTAAAGCCAACAACATTTCTATCTTTTCATCTTTCTAGCCTTAGACTGAATCAGGCACTGGCTGCTACTTGTTGCTGCTATTCACGACATAGCTGGTGTTGCTGTGACCTTTTCTCTGTTATGGTCTTATCTGATGTTTGCAGGACTTTGTATAATTGAGGGGTTTATGTCTAGCGATGTTTCTGGGTCATTTTCTCCCCGTTTCTGGAGGAATTTATCATTGGCGAAAGGTGCTGCAGGAGTGACATGGCAGCCTGAAATCGCCCAGGAAGCCATGAGGCAGCTGCAGGAAGGAGCAGCTCGGTGCTGCTCTGAGCAGATGGCCTCAGCCCTGGGCAGAGGGGCCACCGGAGCCCGGCTGGGCCGTCCCAGGTCACAGGAGGCAGAGCTGTGGCAGCAGGGACAGCCAGGGCGACATTTCCTGCTCCAGAGCTGTTCTCATCCAGCAGAGCCTGGGGCAGTCCAGCAAACAGAAAGGGAGCTCCTCACAGGCTGGAGGGTGTTTTCAATCCAAGACACCATTTCTGACACAGCCCTGCCCTGTGCAGTTGTGCACGGAGGACCGTCCTCTCCCCCACAGTGCTCCTGGCAGGGCTCGTTGCTGCCATCCCCTTTGCCTATTCACATCACCACTCGAGCCCACCTGTGGCCTGTCCCTCTGGGCCCTTGTGCCCAGCTCCCTCAGTTTGACTTTGTCCCCGGGTTGGACACTATTTCCCGGTGCTTTTGGCCTTTCCCCCTGCTCTCCTTGGTGCATGCACAGCCTCAGAGAAGGCTCCTTCTGCAGCCATGCAGATCACAGTGGTGCTGCTGGAGACGGGTGAAACCCCACATCTCTGCCGATGGGTTTTCCCCTTGAGGCTCAGTGCCAGGCACAGACCCTTTGGAGGGAGGAGAGAGGCTCTGCAGCTGCGTGGGCTGTCCCACATCCTGGGACTGCAGAAACACCTGGCTAAGGGAGGAGACTTGGGTCTAGGTCAGTTCCCAGCACACTTCAGACCAATTTTAACAGCAAGTTTGACTTCAGAGATAGGACAGAGCCTTTGTGTGGACAGCCTCAAGCTTTGGATGAGTCTTGGTGTTGCCCCTTTGCAAGACCCCGAAGCAGCAACTTCATTTCTCATACCTCCCAGCTTAAAGCATGGATCTCTGGAGGGCTGCCTGAATCTGAGCAGCAGCTTCTGGGATTGTGGGATCTAACACTTTCTGCCCAGCACTGGTGGCAGGAACACACAGCATTTGAGTTATACTGCAAATTTTTGAAGGTTGGAAATATAAAACTGTCTTTAGGAAGAAGCACTGTGTAAGATCCGTTTCAGGGGCTGTATTCCCATCACCTGGGATGTGTGTGTCCTGTTTTGAAACAAGAACAACAGACTCCATCTCCCTAAGACACAGCACATGCCCTGCACCAAAGGAGGTCAAGAAGCATTTCCACCCTGCAGCTGTGTGGCATTGCTGAAAAGCAAGTAAGTCCTCGAGGAAATCATTTGTGAGAATACAACTCCAGTGGAGAAAAGCAGGTAAAGTCTGGTGGGGAGGCTTGCTAATGGCAAAGTCCCTCCTTTATGAAAATAGGTGTTTGAAAATGGAGCAAAATCATTTGTGAGAATACAGCTCCAGTGGAGAAAAGCAGGTGAAGTCTGGTGGGGGGGAGGCTTGCTAATGGCAAAGTCCCTCCTTTATGAAAATAGGTGTTTGAAAAAGGAGCAACCAGAATCACAGGGCTGTCAACAGGAAGAGACAGTCAGAGCCTGTCACCCCCACTCTTTCCCCAAAGGGAATTAGCAGCAAAACCAGGTCAGGCATGGCTTGTCTTCCTGAGTCTTCAATTCTCCCAAGGATGGAGAGTTCACAGTTTGTTTGGGTGGTCTGTTCTAGTGCTGCATTTCTCTCTTGCTGGAGTTTTTCCTAATGTCCAGCCTGAACTTGCACCATGAGTGGCTCTTGGCATTTCCTGTGCTCTCTCCCATTCCAGAGAGGAGTTGGATGCAGTTGCCTTTGGTTCTGCCCTTCAAATAGCTGCAGTGTCTGTTTGATTCCCTCTGAGCCTCCTCTTGCCAGGTGAAACAAGGGCAGCTCCTTCCACCTCACGCTCGAGTGAGATGTTTGATCTTTCCTCTGTGCCATCCCCAGCTTCTCCCATCCACAGTCAGTAGGGAACCCAGCACGCAAAACTGGGTTTTCCCAGTTTTACCCATCCTCCTGGGCTGCCTTCATCAGTAGGGAGCAGAGAGAGACAGTGAACACCCTCAATTTGCTGGCCAAGCTCTTTCTACAAGAGCTTTGCTGTGTTCACAAAAGGCTGCATGGGTGGGCCATGTAGGAGCTCCAGTTGGTTTGGATGGTCGGGACGGCTGGAGATGAGAGATCTCTGAGGCTGGGTCTTAGAGCATGGAGTTTATTACAAAGGGCATGGGTATAGTGGCCCTGCTTGGAGCTGCCAGCTGCAGCTCGGAGCAGGCCTGAAAGGTAAGAGAGCAGAGAAGCAAAGGTAAGAGCAAGAGAGAGTAAGGGCAAGGGGAAGAGGAAGAAGTAGAAGAAGTAGGAGAAGTAGAAGAAGTAGGAGAAGAAGTAGTGTGAGGTTCTCATTTACAATACAATAAATCGTCTTCTGTGTTGAATATTCTAATTTCCATTAACCAATCTAGTACAAGATAGAAATCCTACAGCATTTACATACAGCCTATAAGAATTGTTACATTACCATACTGCGTTACATTTTAAACTCTAGAAACTCCTCTTTGGACCCCTGCTGCCAAGCCAGCAGGGTCTGCTCTGACCCTTGGAGCTGTCTGCAGGCAGAGGGTATTGTTCAACAGAGAGGGGATTACCTTCTGCCGGCGATCCCATTGTTTTCCAGTTGTTCAGTACCTAAGGCTTGGTATCTCAAAGCTTGCTTTCATTTCAATCTCACTTACAGTTTCCCTATTCTCAGCATCTTTTGCCAGGCAATCATATTTATAAGGCTTTCCTGTTTCATCTTCCCCAAGAGGGCCATGTCCAACCTGGGTCCACCACAGGTCCCAGGTCCTTCCCAGCTGCTCAGCCTCTTGGTCACGGGCCGGGGCAGGGCAAGGATGTTTACAAAGCTCACCCTGTAGCCTATTTTTGGCTCTACAGGCCAAGGTAAAGCACAGCATTGCAGAGCAAACGCTGTTCAGATGGACCTCCCTTGCCACAGCCATCCTAGAGGTCAGACCCAGTCCAGGAACTGTCTCTGCACCCTGCCTGTCCTGGAAGGTGGCAGAGCCTTTAACTCCAGCTATGCTCAGCCAAAGAGAGTCATAAAGACAGACATTCTGAGTGACTGCAGCCCATCCAGCCGAGGATCCAGCCTCTGGCAGTGACCCGTAGCAGGTGCCTGTGGAAGGAGATGAGAACACCTTCCTAGGCTGTGCCCTCACCTGCAGCAATGCAGCTGAGGGAGCTGTCACGAGAGCTGTAAGTCCCCCTTGTGTGTTGGTATACAACACTCGTGTCTGATGTACTGGGCAAGGGTGCTCTAACTGCTGCTGGCTGAAATTTTAAGCAGATGAGCAGACCCACTTTGGGCCCACCTCTGTGATCCCACCCAGCTTCCAAATTCAGAGGCAATGCTGTACATCCACCACAGCGTTCTGTCATCACACTGGGCATGGCTGCAGCTCCTCAACCAGCGGGCATCCCACAGTGCGTGGGCAGAGGATTGGCTGCTACAGGGAATCACTGGGCAGCAAAACACACATGGGCAGTCTGCTGCACCCAGAGCCTGGCAGGCAGGAGCTCAGACATGCTGGTGCTGCCAGCACCACGCCGGGGTGGCAGGGATGGACATTTCCATCCCTCTCGGTGGCCTTCTGGGAGGACTGGCACTGCCCAGAGAGGATGTGGCCTGCGCCAGAGGATGGACATCTCCCCCCCTCTCAGTGGGCTTCTGGGAGGACTGGCACTGCCCAGAGAGGATGTGGCCTGCGCCAGAGGATGGACATCTCCCCCCCTCTCAGTGGGCTTCTGGGAGGACTGGCACTGCCCAGAGAGGATGTGGCCTGCGCCAGAGGATGGACATCTCCCCCCCTCTCAGTGGGCTTCTGGGAGGACTGGCACTGCCCAGAGAGGATGTGGCCTGCGCCAGAGGATGGACATCTCCCCCCCTCTCAGTGGGCTTCTGGGAGGACTGGCACTGCCCAGAGAGGATGTGGCCTGCGCCAGAGGATGGACATCTCCACCCCTCTCAGTGGTGTTGTGGGAGGACTGGCACTGCCCAGAGAGGATGTGGTCAGTGCCAGAGGATGGACATCCCCACCCCTCTCAGTGGTGTTGTGGGAGGACTGGCACTGCCCAGAGAGGATGTGGTCAGTGCCAGAGGATGGACATCCCCACCCCTCTCAGTGGTGTTGTGGGAGGACTGGCACTGCCCTCACAGGATGTGGCCTGTGCCAGAGGGTGAGGAAAGCTGGTTGAAGGCAGAAAGAATGGAAAATGTTCGCTGCTGTTTCTGTTTAGCTTCAGGAACTGATCCAGCTGAGATAATAACTGAAGAGTTCACTTTGCCATGTCAAATATGCAGGTACTTTGCAGTATTAAGATTTGATGTCCTGTTCTTATAAAACTGGCCCCTGCTGACTATGGGAAGAGAAAGTTGCCCATAAACAATGTTTTATTTCTTATTTAACACAAATTCTTGGGCAAAAGGAGTCAATCAATTTTTCATAAAGTATAAAACAGAGATAAGTGCTTGGGATCATGTGTGACTCCCTGTCAAACAGAACCGATAAGTCCGTGATGCAGTACAGGGAGTGCTTTGCATGTATTGTCCAAGTGACCTTTTCATTAGTTTGCCTTAAGCAGTTAATCTCTTTTTTCCAGGATACAGACTATTTTAAGTCCCATTACATCATACATGTATTTTAAATATTAATTTTCCTTCCATGTCATGCCTAGGAGGATTTGGTTGTTTTTTACCTCCTTTTAATGCAGTCCTCCCCATCTCGCCGAGTTTTCCAGCACAGTCAGAGTTAAGGAGCTTCCAGGCACGAACTGAAAGTGCTTGTTTGCAGGGAGTATGTGATGCCTGAGGGGCAGGAGGTGAAGCCCCGAGATTTAGCACAGGCTGCCAGGCCAGAAGCAAGGATTGCACCTCTGCAAAGGCAGCCCTGTGATGGCAAGGGAAATATAGGGCCAATGAGTGGAGGCATTTGCTGCCTGTGTGGGGGGGTTCCATAAATGGGAGAAATGCAGGGCCGAGCCAGTGCACCTCAGCTGGGCTCCAGCTTCTACAGAAAAAATCCTTGAAAATGATTTAGAAGAAAAAAAAATGGGCTTCAAAAGTGTCACAGGCATGCCGTTGTTTCTGACTCGTAAATCATTTTGAACTCCCTGTGCCACACAGAGAAAGAGGTACCAGCTGCCACCTGCCAAAGGAGCCCAGGGTCTTCAAACAAAGCTGTTCCCTGCCCCATGCTGGCCCTTGCAGTGTGAAAAATGCCTCGACAACACCTTTGGTGTGTTCCCATCTCCCTGTATTTGGAGTTACTTGTCTCATAACAACAGAGCCCCAGCACAGAGCTCCGCTTTGTGCAGGGTTCACACTTTATTATTAGCCACAGTTGAAAGAACAAAAATAAATCAACTTTGTTCTTCGGAGTTGTGGGTAAAGCAGAGATCCCGGTATTTATAAGCGAGGTTGCAAAGGGTAAAGCAGGACCGTGTTTTGTTGATATCCAGGGGTAACACGCAGTGCTGAGCCCTGTGCTCAGCAAGTGTCTCCTCTCCAAAAGAGGTTGTTTTCCCTGCGGGGGGGAGCTCCTGCCAGGCTGTCCCTGCTCTGCACAGCTACAGTCACTGCTCTGCTGCTGGAGCAGCTCCACAGGATCCCTGCGCTGCTGCCGGGGGGGACCGACCTCTGCCCACCCCACGGACCCTGGAGAAAGGACAGGGTTGTCTTCCAAGTGCTGCTCTCAGCCCTGGAGGCATAGATTGCAGGTGGGAGCCCTTATTTTTGTTGTGGGCACGTTTTCTGCTTCTCTTCAAGCAAACTTGTTGTGAGAGAGGGAGCATCATGGAAACACCCCACCATCAGATGGATATAGTTTGTGTAAGTTAAAAAATGTGTCAGGGTTTTTGCGAGCGGTCCAGGGAAGCCTTGCTTGGACTGATGTCTCTTTCTCAAACTTTCAGGAGGGCTGGAACTAGTGGAACAATCACCTGGCCCAGTCCCATCCAAAAAAGAATCACCCAGCCATGGTGTCCCAGCCTGCTGAAGCCGAAGTGAGGAGCCAGTGGCCTGAGACCACCATCATAAGACAAGGACAGCAAGGAGCCAGTGTTGCACACCTGGTTTAGCCCAGTGCCCTGCCACCTGTTCTGGTTCCTCTGCCACACCAGTGGGACTCCTCACGACTCTGTTCTCCGGGTCTCAAGTATTTGGGATTGCTCCTGTGAACCTGCCAACTGGGATGCCCCCGAGCCTAGATCCCACCATCTCAAGGACCAGAGCAAATCAAATCTGCTCCAAAGAGGTTCTTCATCTCCTCAGAGTTTCCCTCATCTTCTCCAGGGCTGAAGAACACTGGAGAAACCATTCACTCGATTCCCTCAGTGTATTCCCTTGGCAAGCCTGGTATTTCAAGAAGAGAAAAGGGATTGTCCCAGGTGCTGACCGGAGGAGTAGGAGCTGGGGACAACTCCTCTCCATTGTCCCCTACAAGAGGGACAGGTGGCTGAGGCAGAAGACAGACAAACAGAAAGGAAGAGGAACCTCCCTGCTCCCATGTAGCCTCGATTAGCTCCTCAGATCTAGTGTCTGACTCAGTCCTATCCCAGGAGAGGGGCAAAAGGGGCAGGAGGCCACTCTGGAGGACTGGGCTGAGAAAAAAGCTTCCCTGAAAGATTCCTGAGTGCTGAAACTTCCCATGTCCTCATAAGTCCTGGCCATGGCCATGCTACACCATTGCTACACTCCCTGCAGAGCCAGAGCAAGGAATTAAAACATTTGTGTTATTTCTATAGTCATGAATTTCTGAGTTGTTTTGTGCAGCACTTCTGTATTTTGCCCTTCCTTCTCATCATTAACACCCAGGTTCTTCTTTATGTTCGTATTATGCAAACAATTTCACAGTTCCAACAGCACTTACTCTGAGAGTCCACCTCTCCTCCCCTTGTTGCATCTCATGAAGGTTTGAACTATAAAATCCCCACCCTAAACAATTTTTGACAGACTATTTATTCTCAGCTTCTGTTGCAACCTTAATAAAAATATTTCCTTCTCAGCAATGGCTTTTACACTTTTTATTATCCAAAGAGTCTACCTTCCCTGCTTCCCTTCCTGTTTCTGAAGGGAGCTTCAGTCCACAGTCACACTAAAACAGCACAGGTTTTAAAAAGTAAAGAAAAGCACTTTTTGTGTGGGTGAGGCTGAGTGTCCAGATGTGGTGGGCTGGTGGCTGCACCCTGGATCCTGTCCAGTCCAGGGGTGGGGACACCAGGACCTCTCCCCCAGCGATTCAGCCAACGAGGGGAGAGACTTTAACTTAGAGGCACTTCAAAAACCAGAAATACTTTCTGAACATGCAGGAAGTCGGATGAGTGTTATCTCAAACTAAAGAGCCAAACAGTACTCGTGGCTGCTCGATGAATTGCCAGCAAACCGAACTTTCTTGATGAGTCCAAGCCCAGCTTGCCAGGCCTGGGCTCTGCCCAGCAAGCACCTTGCAGGACCTGAGCCCCAGCACCTCCCAGGGCACCGCAACGCTCCACGGCTGCCCGGCGGCGTGTTCCGTGCACCGGGAGCACACGGACACGATCTCGTGCAGGCTGTTGTGGCTGCTCCAGCGCACGAAATGTAAATTGTGACAGCGAAATCGCGAGGGGAGCTAATCTCCACGCTGTATTAGACAAAATACCAGCGCGCACGCAGATAAGCACCGAGTGTGAAGTGTCCGGCAGGAGGAGGTTTCACATTCCGCCTGACTCAATGGAGCCTTAAAATAGCACTTCCCAATGGAATACTTTAAACAAAGACATCCAAGGGGTTATTAATACCACGAGACAGAAAGCGGTTTCATGTATTCCAACACAGAAGGGCAGAAAGGGAGCGGGGCACGTCGAGCCATGTCCGGGAGCGTGTGCGGGCAGCCGCGGCCGGCCCGGCTCTGCCCTTCCCCGGCACCGGCCCGGCAAGGAGCCGGGCTGCACCGGGCCGCAGGTGCCGCTGCGATGTGCCAGCCCTCCCGCAGCCCCGCAGGGGAGGAAAGGCGAGCTGCCGGAGGCCGCTTCCCGGCAGCTCCTCGGAGATCGTGCTGCGGGCGCGGGGTGAGCGCGGCGGGGCTGCTCCCATCCCCTGTCCCGCTCTGAGGGCTGCAGCGGGGGCACAGCTCCGTGTGTCCCACGGCCTGGGCGACACACGGCCTTTTGGACACGGCCACGTGAATCCAACAGCGACTCGAGATCTGTTTTGGAGACGCCCCGGTAAACGTCCGGGAGAGCAGCAGGCTCTGCGCTTGCCACGGGAGCCGGAGCTCTCCGTTCCCTGCCTGCTTGGAAGTGCCACCTGCTCCGTGCCCAGCCACGTCTGCCCGCTGGGAGCGATGCGGTGGCTCCCCCTGGTCCGGCAGGCACGCTGGCATCCTCCGGGACAGCCCTCACCGCTGCCCTCTGCCCTTTCTCAAAGGGCAGGGGAAGTTTGGCAGCAGAGACCTCTCTGATTTTTTGGCTGTCCCTTTGCTGTGTCTGACCCCATTCCCACCATTCCCTGGAGCCCCAGATTCTCCAGCTGCCATCTACATGAAGATTTTCCTCGTGGATAGTTTTTTATCCGGGTCTCGGGGGACACAAGAACAGAGGAGGTGCCTGAGCACAACTTCCCGTGTTTGTTTTCCGTACCATCGAAGCTGGGAAAGGTCTCGGCTTTTTGCATCTCCACCGCTGCCCTCCTGCACACCACGAGCAACACCAGCCTGGAACGCGCATTTGCAACACGCTGAACGAAATGCCCCGGTGCACCGATGTCCTGCAGCCACCGCGGACAGCCACCCTCCAGTGGGTGCCGCAGGACCGTCCCTGTGCCCCGTGGGCGCCGCAGGACCGTCCCTGTGCCTAGTGGGTGCCGCAGGACCGTCTCTGTGCCCCGTGGGTGCCGCAGGACCGTCCCGGTGCCCAGTGGGTGCTGCAGGACCGTCCCTGTGCCCCGTGGGCGCCGCAGGACCGTCCCTGTGCCTAGTGGGTGCCGCAGGACCGTCTCTGTGCCCCGTGGGTGCCGCAGGACCGTCCCGGTGCCCAGTGGGTGCTGCAGGACCGTCCCTGTGCCCCGTGGGCGCCGCAGGACCGTCCCTGTGCCTAGTGGGTGCCGCAGGACCGTCTCTGTGCCCCGTGGGTGCCGCAGGACCGTCCCGGTGCCCAGTGGGTGCTGCAGGACCGTCCCTGTGCCCCGTGGGCGCCGCAGGACCGTCCCTGTGCCCAGCCCCTGGCACACGGGCTCAGGGGGCTGCCCACTGCTCCTCTGGCTCTGCCAGATGTGGCACATCCCTCTCCCAGGACACCTGCATCTGCCCAGCCCACACCTGTCCGGGCTCTCCCACCGGGAACAGCCAGAAACACGCTTGAAATCTCCAAAGGTCAATGGGACTGTGAAAAAGATGGGAGTCATCGAAAGCCGCGTGAAATGTCCGTGTTGTGCTGTCATCCGTGCTGCCAGGGAAGGGGAAAGGACACAGAGGGGCTGCATGAAGGATTTGAACTGTTTTACCCGAAAAAACACCAAGTGGTGAATGCAAGAAGCAGAAAGGTTTCTCATTTCTCTGGATTTCCAGCCACTGTGAGCTGACTTTGCCAGAAATAAATAAAATGAAAATTGGTCTTAGTGTTCCATTACAAGCATTTTCAATAGCGATTTTCAGTCCCTTTGCCTGCCTTTCCCTTTTGCCAGCAGAACCACTGAGGTAAAAACACAGAGGTCAGGGAAATAGTGTAGGTTTTTTTAAAAAAAGTTTGTTTGTTTAAAATATTAATCTCTAAATCCGTGTCAAAATCTAAGACAAATAGATATTGGAACACGATTTCCTTCAAGCCTGAAAAGGAATCCTCCCCACCAGCATTCACGAGTCTTCGGGTTTATGAAACTTTGTGCCGTTAAATGTCACTGAAAAAAAGCACAGCTGAGAGGACTGGGATGAGACTCAACAGGCGAGAAAGACAGGATATCCCACTCCATTAATAGCAATTAACACACTTTACAAGACGAAATTAATAGACCCACACATCTGAATGAGCCCTCCTTAAGCAGCTTTTACAGTTTCTAGAGATGTGAATATGATGGGAGAGCACAAACCCAGCCTGCAACACAGCGCTGGCAGGGCTGTGGGAGCAATGTAGCATCTGGCAAAAGCTGGGATGAACCAAGAATTTATCCTGGCTGGAAGCTTCCTGCAGACTGTTTCATCTCAGTGAAATGTCCTGAGAGCTGACTGGCAGGAGAGCTTCTGCAGGCTCCTCTGATCCTACTTCTGGTGCCCAGGGCAGTGCGCTGAGGGCCCTCTGCAGTGCTGCCCAGACACTGGTGTGCTTTGGGGGGCTAAATATTTGATTCAGTTTGTTTTTAAGTACCAGTTCTTGATGCAATATCTTGATGGCAAGTCAACAAAGACTGTGACTGTTAAGGACTGTCAAGTGTTAATCTGCTGCAGGTGCCTCGCAGCCAGTCACAGACACACTGGTTACTGTCACAAAACTTAGCAAAGTTTTTGGAAAGTGACTGTTTTTTTCTCGTTCTTCAGTTTTCAGTGTTTGGGGTGAGGCATTTGGCCCCATAGTTCTGGTTCATATCTCATCCAAAAATATGAATAGCAAGCACGTGCGATTATTTTTTCACATAAATCTATTGTTGTCGAGTTAAAATACAGGGTCTGTTATTACCTCAAAAACATTAAGGAAGACAGACTATTGTAAACAGACAAGCAGAAGATGATTTATAATGAACGTGTATCAACCCAAAACTTCCTGTCAGCTCTGCTGTGTCTCCCTGCGGGGCTGTGGTGGATTTACCAGCCTGGGGCATGGCCCCGCAGCCGCCCCGGTGTGCTCTGACCTGCCCAGCCCATGGGCACCGAGGGGACAGCCCGCAGTGCCTAATCTTCCAGAATGCACACTTTTTCCAGCTTGGATTCCTGACACCGAGCACACTCCTGGGCCACCGTCCAAGCCCAGGCAGAGCGAAATCCTAAACTGTCCATGAGACAGCATTCGCGGAGCAACAGACTGACAGAAACCCCGGCGAGGAGTTTCCAAAGCAAACATCGTGTGTGCAGTGATAGGATCTGAGAGGGAGGGTTTTTTTTCTTCAGTCAACCTTTCTTGTTTTCCTTATGGCAAATACTAATGAACTCAATGGTAAAATATGGCATTTCCCAAACAGCAATCTCCTCCCCGAGATGCACCATCTCCGCTACGGGCCTGTCATCGAGCCTTCGCCTTTAATCACTCAACACATGTTTTCAATCCACATGTTCATATGGTAATAACTTCACTCTATTAGTTTTCATTTGTCAGACCAAAATGCCCTTTAGGTTGGAGCATGCTGTAGGACACTGTCCAGGCAGGTTATTCTTAGCAACAGATGAATTTACAGAGAAAAGGCAGGTCTACAGTTCAGCATTTGCTTTTACTGCCTGCTCTGCTCCCGTCACACCTGTGCCCTAACCTCTCCTCCAGCCCCTTCCCACCCATCAGCTGCCCACTTGGCTCTGTGCTTTCCATCAGTTGCCAAAAAATGACAATGAGACCATCAAACCCAGTTTGGGCCTGGATATTCCCTTTCTGCCTCTTTCCACTACACCCGTGGCAAAAAAAGTCATGCTTCAGCAAGATCCTGCCAAATCCAACGGAACTGGAATGGCAATTCTTCCCTGTGAGGGTGGGGAGGCCCTGGCACAGAGCAGCTGTGGCTGCCCCATCCCTGGCAGTTGGACAGAGCTTGGAGCACCCTGGGATGGTGGAAGGTGTCCCTGAGCATGGCAGCAGGGTAAAATGAGATGAGCTTTAGGGTCCCTCCCAACCCAACGAGTGTGTGATCCTCTGATCCTGTGGTGGATGCAGAGGATGGTCTGCAGGGGTACATGTCACCGTGCTCTGCCCCATGACCCCTTTGGCCATGCTTTGGCCCTAAAAGCAAGGCAGTGCTCTGTTAAGAAAGGCAGCAGGAGCCTGGAGCCGAGCTCTCCTCAGCCACCTCACACACCACAGCGCAGCAGCTCTGACACCCCAGGTAGGTCCTGTCTGCTCCTACTGTTGCAAAGTGGGGCTCTGCATTTGGTACAGCTGTTTGTTTCTTGCACGGGACAAAAAGTGGTTCTCAGGAGGCAACTGGACAGCAGAGATTATTCTGTCAAGGAGCTCTCAGAAAGCAGCTGCTGTGAGAACATATCAACACTGAATCTCTCCTGCCTGCTTTCCTCTGGGACATTGCATTTCCAAGATGTAGCTCCGCGCTCAGGTTCATGCTCTGAGCTCTGCACTCAGGTTCATGCTCTGAGCTCTGCACTCTCCCCATCAGATCTTCCATAAAAATTAATTCATGGCCTCTCCTGAGCAGGAGGTGTTCTTGAAGATGACACCTTCCCCACCCAAGGAAATAGTTTGAGGCTGCCCAATAAATTACTGGTAAGATGGTTGTTTCATAATGGTTCCTAATTGCCCTGTGATGATCACAGATATCAACCATATCTTCCAAAAGGCTATTTCAGCCTATATATGGTCAGAAGATCACTGGGCCAGCATATTTGTTTTGTTGTGCTAGAATCAGATAGCTAGGGCCCATCTCTGACTCCAGTGGGGTGGAGAGAGAACACTGCAGAGGGTGATGCTTCTGGAATTACGGAGCCGATGAACTTGAATATGAGTAATCCAAGTTATTGTTTCTTCACAAAGAGCAAATGCTGGGAAGAAGGAGGAGAGCAAGAAAACAGCAGCAGAAATATTAGGGATAGTAAAAAAGCCAGAGAGTCATTGCACCAGCCATCTCTGTTCAGAGTACACTTGCTCCCTTGGAAGATTTTGCTCACTGGTTGGAGTAAATACTTAAGGAATAAGATATAATTTTCAAACTATTTCTACCATTTTATTCTTGAATTTCTCTAAGACCCCTGTCAGAAGGCACTGTTGCAATGACAGTGTATTTCAAAGTGGCTTCCAAATATGAGACAAAAAAAAAAAAATTGTAAAACTGAAAGAATTCTTGGTTTACAAGACTTACTGCTGATTTACATGAGCAGAAGTACAACTTAAAGAATGAAAGTTTATTCGTACTGCTTGTACTAATAATTTGCCACAAGTCTCCACTGCTGAATGAAAACCCGAATCAGTCCATCTTGGAAACACAAAATGTGCTGTCAGAATAACAATTGCTCTTTACCTAAGGGGCTCAGAGGGCACACACTCAAACAAAAGTCTCTGCGGAATAAATCCATTATTGTACATATTGTTACAGCACTGCATCAAACCACAGATACAAACCTGTCTCTGCACTGGCCCTGACATTTCAACACAGAATAAATGATTTTTTTCCCCTGTGTGTTAATAATTTTCTTTGAAGGACATATAATCCTATTCTATATTCCTATTATTTTCTGAGATGCAATTACACACAGCATTGAAGCAGTTCTATATTCCAATGAAACCTGATATGCAGCTTTGCATAAGAATATGATAACTTATGGATCCTAAAGTTCCCACAAGTTGATGCACTGCATACTTGTACTTGTGAATTGCCCAGAGCTGCTTTTCAGTGGGCAGGGAGAAGCCACAAGAAAAAAGAAGATATTTAGACACCTCTGTCTATGCTTTAAAAGAGCCAAGGTTTATTATCTCAAAAGTCATCAGTTCAGCACATTTCCCAGGAAGATTTCTGAACTGGTTTTGGATAATAGCTCACTGCTGGCATCTCAGTGTTGAACTGAAATCTTTGGGGCAGCACTTGCTGCAGGGCTGTGATCTGCTGCATGGAATAGCTGTCAAAAGCCAAAAGTAGCAGCTTTTCATACTGCTCTGTCTTTTCTTCAGCCTAAGAACGCACCGTGGAATTCCCTGAGCGTTGGGACAGCCCATCCCAGGCCTTTGTGACACACCTGTGTTCCACAGAGGATCCCACTGATCCCCTCCCTTTTGGTCTCAGGTGACAACCCAATAAAAAGGACACTCTGCAAGTGTTGTACCCTTGACTTTTCGGGATGTAGCAGATCCAACAGCATCTCCACACAGGGCTTGGTGAGAGAGAAAGCCCTGCACATGCTGTGATCCCCAGAGGATGTGCTCCAGGCACCTCTTCTGATGTTCTCACCTCTGGATACGGTCATAGGTCTGGCAGGGAGGGATTTTTTCTCTTCAGAAAGAGATTTTTCAGCCTCTTGGGTTGCCTCCTCAGATAAAGTAAGAGATTCTGGAAAAGTCCCTTCTCCTTTAGCTTTGGAGGGTTCGTTGCCACCACATCCCTCAGAGCAGCAGCAGCAACACACCAGCTGGGCTATAGCTTATGCCAAAACCAGGTGTTAGCTTGCAGTTATATATTGTCCCATGAGCCCACAGAGGCTTCTGAACAGGTGCCTGAAGGGGACCTGAGCAGAAAGTAGACTTTGGTTTCTTTTTTTTAATGTTTTTTGCTTTATTGTACACAAGGAGTTCTCTCACTTACCCATCGGTAAGTGTCTGGAACTTGGAGCAACAGGGACATTGAAACGACCTCATTTAAGAAGAAAAGAAGCAGGGTCAGAAGCAGGAAATGACTTCTTCAGAATGTGGCAGGTTTTTTAAATGGAAGCTCTGGGAATGCCAGCCCTAACTTCTCAATGGGAGGGAAATTTGAATGTTTAGTTGAGGAAAAAACTGATTTGGGCTTTTTTTTTGGTTTTCCTGGAGCAAACTGGAGCAACTGAGTGTCCTGACATTGCCCATTTTGTCCTCAGCTCTGCAGCACCCTCCTTCACATTGAACCAATACAGACAACAGGCTTTAGAGAGCTCAGAAGCTCCAGGAAACGCCAGGAAAGCCTGTGCAGATGGCTCTGAGGGGGAGTAGTTTCATCTCATTTCTCCAGATGAAGGCAAAGTTCTCCATTCCTCTGCTATATGGGCCCTACAGTCACACACCAGCAACCTGTCCCCAGCAATCCTTATCGTTTGAGATGCAGGAAACTGCATTTGCACAGAGCTGGAGACATGCAGTGAAACCAGAGCCTCCCTGTGCTGTAACAAATCCTCCCCTGGCAGCAGCCCCCGGAGAGGAACGAGAGGAGGAGATCACCCCACTGTTAACAGTGGTTTCACACGGCCAGCAGCGTCCCCAGCTCATGCAGAAGCACAGAACCAAGCCCCCAGCAGGAATGATTTATCTCCAAAAGGGAGTTTATTTCTATTCGTGTTTCTGTAAAGTGGCTTTTCCACTGGAAGAGCTCCTTTCCAGCAGCTCTTGCATGTCCAGGCCTCGAGGGCCTGCTGGAGACTGTCTCCACAGCACTTGCTGCTCCTGCCTATAAATAACATTTCAGATGCCCAGGCCACACAGTCACACTGCAGGAAAGGTCAGGAGGAATCGTCATCGCCCAGAGAGATCACTCTCCACAACTGCCCCATGGCCGAGGCTGGCCTGGACTGCAGCCAATGCTCTGGACCTTATCAGGGCTGGATCTCGCTGGGAATTTTCTGCTGAAACATTTTATTGGAAAATGCTGATTCATAGACATCAAAATGTTTCATGGAAATGCACCAGTTTTTATGAATTTACAAGGAGACCCAGACATTATTTGGATGTATTAGTGACTGGTCGGCTGCCAGGGTATCCCATGGCTTCCAGAGTGTGTCTGCTTGCAGGACAGCTGTGTCCTCCGGGCTGCTCCAGGCACAGGAGCCCGAGCTCTGCCAAGGCCTCTGATGGCCTTGCTCTGATGGAGCTCTTGGCAGCCCTTGAGCCCCAGCATGAGATGGGCTGGGGGGGTTTTGTGCTCCTGAGGAGTTGCCAGGTGTGTAGGGACTGTGGGCTGCCACCGCTTCTCCTCCTGGGAAAGGAGGGCAAAAGGTCTGCTCTCTTTACAGAAATACAGATGGATTCTTTTTATCTACAAATGACAATAATCCAAGTATCCTGGCACAGGCTTCCAGCTCTGGGCAAATGACCTTCAACTTTTCAGAGCTTTCCTGCAGCGGGACCGTGCTGCACCCCTGAGCCTGGCACAGGCAGTGCCAGTCCTACCTGGAGCCTGCCTCCGTGCCTCTCTGCTCCCGTAAACCATGAGCTCATGACCGCTGAGAGTCACAGACACAGCCCTCTGGCTCGCTGCCCCACCTCGAGCTGAGCTGGGCAGGGGCCATCCACCAGCAAAGGTTATCCAGATTGACTCTTGTCTGCAGCTTCCCGAGATCCTGGTCCCTGGCAGCCCTTCCCCATGGGCTGCAGGACCTCAGTCGACCTCGACAGTGCTGCACTGCCATGAACAACGGAATTACACCGGGGTTTTGCCCCAGCAGAGGCCATCTCTGGTAAGTCTTTCTATTGAGTGAAGACTTGAGGCTGCTCCCATTAATTCTGGGGCCTTGCTGCGTGGAAAAACGTGATCATCATCCTCACGGCCTTGTGCCTTTTCTTTAGACCACTCCCATGGCTGCTGTCCAGTTTGGTCTGTGATTTTCAAGGACCACAAGACCCAAATCTTGCCCTCTCCTAGAGGGGAGTTTCATGAACTTCAGCTGAGATGTCTTTGATGCAGAAAACCTCAGGTCTTTAAGTCTGAAAAACCCCTGATGCACTGTTCACAGCGCACAGCATCTTTGCAGACAAAGGATCCTCGGACCTCAGTCCTTCAGTGCCTCTGAAGGACTTTGTGGCACCAAGCTCTGCGTGGTCTCCTCTGGGGCCACAGGATAAAAACCTTCATTTCTATCACCCCATGACTGCTCTTGTGTCTCCTCCCCGCTCCTCAGGAACTCCCCATGTCTGCTCTAGCATGTGTCCCACTGCTTTTTTCCCATCCCCATGGTCTCTCCTCCTCTCCCCACACTCCTCGGGGCTTCACCTGCCCCGAGGACGGGAGCCAGGAGGTGGCAAACAGCAGCCATTCCCCTGCTGCCCTGCTGGGATGTTTTACTGAGGCAGAACATCCAGCATGACACCATTTAGAAATCAGCTGTTCCTGTTCCCCTTCCCTGCCCCTCTGGAAGGTTGAAATCCCCCTGGCACCTGCGGCTTCTCCATCACAAGGGGCGGATGATAAAACTGTGGGCAGAAAGGGAACTGATGACACCAAGTCCAAGCAATTTTGGATGGTAAATGAATAGAAAGTAACATGGAATTAATAAAATCTTTGCTGACTTCAGCCCTGCCGCGGGACAGGACACTTTGGTGCGTCTCTGGCAAGGCTGCTTGAGGCTTCCCCTCTGTTCCCTAAGAGAGGTGCCATGGGGACACTCCACTTTTGCACCAAGAAATCTCTCTCCCATGCCTGCTCTGAGTACAGGAAGACCCATCTCCCTAAAGAGCAGTGTGAACCTTTCCCACTATGTGCCACTTGTCAGTTAAAAACGAGGAAGAGGAAACATGAAAAAATGCAGATTTTCATCCCTGTCCTTCCAGCCAGTGCTGTGCCAACAGCTGAGGATGAATGACCCCTCATCCCTTCCCTCTCCTGCTGAAGGACACGGAGGGAAGAAGCTCCCCTACGAGTCATTACAAATGCAGCTGCATTTCCCTGGTGATCGTTTAATGCTGCTGCTTTTCTTACAGAGCAGAGACAGAGAATTTTATTCAGGAAAAAAACCAGCACAGTCACAGAGAAAGTCAGAGCGTCTGGAGAAGGTGAAAGGTAGAGAAAAGGAGTTCTCTGATGAAAAGCAAAGCAGACCAGACCTCCCAGGTCACTCTGACATCCAGGGAAAGTGAAGCTGGATGATGTTTTACCTGACCTGCAGCTTGGGTGGCTTTTTTGTGGACAAAGGGAAAGGGAAAAATCTTGCAGAACTGAGCTCTTCACAGGTAGTTTGGGGACCAAAATGGGAGAAGAGTCTAAACAGCATCTGTGATAAGGAGATGCAGGAGAGATTATTGCCAAGACAGCATTCCCGAACTGATGGGAGAGGGAAGCTTTCTAAAACAAAACAAACAAAGAAGGAAATTCAGACCTGAAAACAAGATTTCCTCTGAGCAAGGTAACATTCGTTTGTTTTGCACACATTACAAACGATGAACTGTGAAGGGCTGGAGAGGCACAAAGCAGCAAGCTCTTTTTTTGGGGAGGGTTTTTTTCTGAGACAATTAAAGATTAAACTACAGATTTTTTTCTATTTTTACAGAAACGAACCCAAACTACTTAGAATGCTCTCAGTCAGCTGTAGTGGGTTATGCTATATATGGTTAACAAACTGACCTACATCCATAAACCGTTGAAATCTCCGTTACTGCATCGGCTCTGGCTCGGGGATGCAATCGGTGTGGGATCACACCTTGTGCTGGGAGGGCAGCCTGTGCAGGTGGAAGCTTTCCATCTGGTACTGGCTGTGCTGTCTCCAGGCTTTTCCCTGTTTTCTCTCCAGCAGGACGGGTGCTGGCAGGGGGCAGCTGCCCGAGGCTGGGTGAAGGGAACCAGGGCGGTGCAAGGGCGCTCGGTGCCGGCGGTGTTTCTGCTCCCAGCCCGAAAGGAGCCCAGGCTGGGCCTGGCACTGTCAGGGGTCTTGGCAGCCAGCAAGGAGCAGTGCTAGCCTTTATTTTCCATCGCCTTCATCTTTCCCAAAAACTGTAGCATAGCCAAGACAGCGCCTGAAACATCGCTTTTGATGCTTCCCAAGATGTAACTCAGCACGAGAGAGAGAGAGAGAAAAAAGATGGGGAAAATAAAAAAACCAGGACCGTGTTCCTGGGTCAGATGGAGAAAGAGATGCCATTCCTGATTCTCGTGTTTCCTTGAGTCATTAGTGGTACTCACACTCTTCTTAGAGGTGCTTTAGGTACCTGCTCCTTCTCTTCCTCTGATACCCACAGAGGCTCTTTGCCCTACAGCCCTCCCTTGCTGGTCCCTGGGAGGGGGCAGTGGGCCCCTGTGGAGTGTGGGTATGTGAAATCCATATCCCTCCTTCCTCAGGGGGGACCTTCTCACTCTCCACAACTCCCCGACAGGAGGGTGCAGCCAGATGGGAGCCAGGCTCTGCTCTCAGGGAACAAGGGACAGGATGAAAGGAATTGTCCCAAGTGGCGTCAGGGGATGTTTAAATTGGATATTAGGGAATATTTCTTCACTGACACGGTTGTAAAACATTGGAACAGGCTGCCCAGGGCAGTGGCAGAGTTGCTGTCCTTGGAGGGATTTAAAAGATACGTGGATGTGATACCTGGGGACATGGTTTGAAGGTGGACGCAGCAACCCCCAGAGCTGTCCTCTGTCTCACATCAGTGTGTTTCATTTCAGGATGACTCCCCTTTATGCAGAACGTGTCCCTGAGCAGCTGGAATGTGCCCACCAGGCCAACCAGCCAGGAAACATAATCAGCCAAGGTACAAATGACCAGAATTCTGCCTTCTATGCAGTAACTGGCAGATATACATCTGTTGTAAAGTTCTAGGAAGTACTGGCAGCTTAAACAGATTTTTAAAGACACAAGGCAGGCACAGAAATGCAAAACGCCTTATAGCTTTCAAAAATGGTAAACTTTTGAAAAAGGGAAATTATGGAGCATCTAGTTTAACTTGCATTTCCAGAAAAGTACTGGGACAACTAATTGAGCCAACAAGCAAATACTGAAACAAATTGAGGAAAAGAAATAAAACCCAGCCATTATGCATGTGTCAAATCTAATCCTTCTGTGACACTTGTGGATAGGGAATAAGCTGCACATGTCATCTATCTTGTGTTTAACGAGGCTGTTGACACCGTCTGACATGACATTGTCTAAAGATTTTTGGGAAAGCGTGGTGTGCATTGCCCAAGGTGGTGTGAAACACTTAGAAAAGCACACTCAGAGAGAAGCTCAGTGGGTCACTCTGTCCCTTTGTCTTCTGTAATTCCTCTACAAAGTGGAGTAGAAAATCATTTTATTTACTAGGAGGTGAAGTTGGAAGAACTTCATGGAAGAGGGCACATGCATGCAGCAGAGCAGGGTTAGAGCGAGATAATAGTTTTAAAAAAGAAGTGATGATGTGAGGACAGTTCCAGAAAGAAACCCAGTGAGAATTAGACAGGGATTGCACACACTCCATGTACAGAGCAGGATGTTCTGCAGCTGCCCCGTGACAACAGAGCGGGACCATGAGCCAGCTCAGGACCCTCGGTGATGGTGAGGGAGTGTGAGAAAGGCACTGCAGCCACATCCCCTCACCTGCCTGCTCAGGGCAGCACGGGCTCTGCTCTGCTCTGCTCTGCTCTGCTCTGCTCTGCTCAGGGCAGCACGGGCTCTGCTCTGCTCTGCTCTGCTCAAGCATTGCTGTCTGCTCTGCACTGTTCTAAGGAAGGTGAGAGGCAACAGAAGAGAGCCCAGAGCACAGAAAGAGACACCAGAAGCCTAGAAAATGAGACACTCAAGGAAAGGCACAAAGACTGAGAGACAGTCTAATGAAAAATTGCCCGAGGGGAACCTTGATCAGATTTTAAATGTAAGGAAGATTACCATGGAAAGAAGCAGTGTGTTTTGTTCTCTCTATCCATGCTGAGTAGGACTAGGAGTTATGGATGTGCCCTTCAGGAAGGAGCTGGAGTGAAAATGGTTTAGGCAAGAGTTGGAATCTTCTCCAATCAAAGAGAATTTTTTAAAACAGAGTGGACCAACTTCTGTCAGGAATGAGGGAGGGAAAGGTGATCTTGGCCTTGGGCAGCAGAGGAATCCTCCAGATGTGCTCAGCATGCCACGTGGTTGTGTGGATTTAGAGGGGTGTGTAATGCCTAGCTCCAGGCTCATGACACACCGTGGTGCTTTGTGTTATTTGCTCCCAGAGACACGCTCAGTTTTAGCAGCTGAACTCGGTTCCTTGACTAAGAGGAGCCTTTCCCCTCAGCTCATCTGTGCTCCTGCTGCATCAGCCATTCCTCACCCTGTGTAGATGCTTGAAGGAGAGTGACTGTGAAACCCTGACAGAGGCAACCACGACGCCCCTCAGGAGCTCAGGCACAGGAAGAAAGCCCATTTCCAGCCTCAAATCACTGACCATCACTGCAGCCTTTGTAAACCACAGAAAGTGAGAGGGGTCTCTTTGCCAAAGGCAGCAGCGGTGCTGTGGGAGGAATGCTGCTGTTCCTCTGCTTCTTGAAGCAGAGCTGTGATTTACACCCCTCAGGAGGCCACTGAGGAAGCAGCGAATCACCTCTTTAGCACGAGTTCAAAAGGCAATTAGACAAATCCATATAAGAAATACCCACTGAGGTCATTAAATCTAAAGCCTTTCTCTTGTTGAAGGAAACACCAGTAGCTGGGTGGGTGGGAGAATTGCTACTGCATGACTAACCTGGTTTTCCACATTCTTTTGGCTCCCGGTGCTGGAGATCAGGGGATGAGCTGGAGCAGCCTCAGCCCTGACCCAGCCAGGACCATCCCTGGGTTCTTCAGCTGCGCATTCATCCGGGACGGCCACAGCCCCAGGGGGTGGATAACAAACAATTGCAGCTGGAAATGGGACAGGATCCCATTGCCTCATCTCAGACTTGCTGCTTTCTGGAAAAGCCAGGAGCCCTGTCCTGCTCTGACTCTTCCCTAAGCAAGCCATGGGTTTCTGCTCTGAGGGGTCAGTACAAGATTTAGCTCCAAGCCTTTCTCTGCCAAACAGATTCTCCCCCATTCTGGACAACCAGCAGTAAAACAGCCCAGGAAAGCAAATGCCATCCCATGCACAGAACACTCTTTTATTTAACTAGCACTAAAGTTTTCAGATGCAAATAGCTTATTGGGTTGGACAAAAGTCACGGCAATAAATGTTTCTTTCTAACTTCACCCTACAAAAATATCTTGGTATAATAGGATTGTGTTTTTCCAAAAATGTCCTTTATTGATTTACAGCAGTATCACATTCAAGCCCAGCATTAGAGTTCCTTCATTAATGAAATAAGACACAAAAGTCTTGTTATATTAACGATTTTCACAGAGTAACTTAGTAAGCTATTTTTAATATTCTCATGGAGGCATGCCAGAAGGATAATATTTTTATGTTCTATAGCAGAGAAATATACTTTAAGACAGTTTTGATTGACTTCAAAGTGTGCTTGAAGGCCCAGGCATGTTTTCCATTCCTACAAAGTGACCAAGGAAAGAGGAGCCTTATCTGCAGCACGGAGCAAAACCCCAACAGAACGAAATCCCAGTGCCAGCAGCCTTTCCCACGCACGGTACCAGCGGAGGTTGAAAATAAAATACAGCCCCTCCTCCCTCTTTGAGGGCAGTGGAACAAATCACGTTCATACCAGGAACACTGCACTTTGCCCAGGTAACGGAACAAAACCCTCTGGCCTTTCTCTGCAGGTGCATGAGGTGAGAATCCAGCTTCCCTAGGCGCTTTCCAGACAGCACCACTGCACCTTTTCCAGTGCAGGTGTCCCTCCAGTGCCTCTCTACTCTTTCTATGTTTTCCCTTGGTGTTCCATCTGGGGAAGAGGGAGCACCAGAACTCTGTGGGTGACGCACAGCACCGGCACAGCAACGCCCCTGAGCAGCCAGTGCACCTGTGGCTGGACCGAAGTGCAGGCATGATCTCAGCCTCCTTTCTGCTGTGCTGTGACTGTTGCTCTTCATCTGATACCTACTCCAGCCAGTCCCGCATTGCAAAGGGCTATTTCAGGCCTAACCAGGGGCTCTTATCAACTTTCAGGCTCGTTTTCAGTGGAGCAAATCTCTACTGAGTGAACAGGTTCACACCACACATGTCAGGGAATGCCTGGGGCTTTTAAGGCAGGTTGACATTTAAACCCAGCTCCAAGCCCTGGTGCAGTGCTGAGGCAGACAGCCTCCCTCAGGGGATCTCTGGGTGCACAGCACCACTGCTGATCATCCCCTCTGAGTGCCGAGGGATGCAGCCCACGCCTGGACAAACCCCACCACGGACAGGTTCTGTGCCATCCCCTCTGTGGCTTCAGTGGAAGCATCCCAGGGATGGCAACATTTCCCACGTTCTCAGCATCGCTGCTGCCTTCTGAGCTCCTTCCCTGCTGGAAAGAGCCTGTGTTTCCCTCCTTTCCTTGGAGTGCAGAGCACTTTCAAGGTGATGCCCAAGCCTTACCCCTAGACAGCACACAGCAGGGGCTGTAGGAAGCTGAGCTGACTTTCCTGGCTCTCTTGAACCATGCCCACAGACCGTCATGCCCAGCTTCATGCAAAGGAAGAATTAAAATAACCTGCCAAGGCTTCAATTAGCTGGGCTGCAGTTGCAAATTCTGTCAGCCAGCTTAATGCTCGCTCTTGGAAGTTCTTATTTTGGGCAGTGACTGTGCCAGGACAGCAGACAGGAGATGTTTGCAGGGCTGGGCTTGAATGTGAAAAATGTCCAGTCACCATCGCATTCACATACCCGCGTGCCAGCCTGGGGTCACGCCCATCACAGACATTCTAATTGAGCTTTATTGCCTCAGCTTGGGATCATGCAGAACCCTCCTGAGCCGTACAGTTCCAGAGGAGGCCACGGAGGTGCTCTGAAGGGTGAAGCCCCTCTGCTCTGCAGCCAGGCTGGGAGAGAGGGGGATGTTCAGTCTGGAGAAGGCTCTGGGGAGAGCTCAGAGCCCCTCCCAGTGCCTAAAGGGGCTCCTGGAGAGCTGGAGAGGGACCTGGGACAAGGGCCTGGAGTGACAGGACAAAGGGGAATGACTTCCCACTGCCAGACAGGGTTAGATGGGATATTGGGAAGGAAGTTTTCCCTGTCAGAGTGCTGAGGCCCTGGCACAGGGTGCCCAGAGAAGCTGTGGTTGCCCCTGGATCCCTGGAAGTGTCCAAGGCCAGGCTGGATGGGGCTTGGAGCAGCCTGGGACAGTGGAAGGTGTCCCTGCCCATGGCAGGGGGTTGGAATGGGATGAACTTTAAGGTCCCTTCCAACCTAAACCTTTCTGTGATTCTGTGATTCTGATACCTGCTGGAGGGAACTTCTTGGCGAGACTGAAGGCACTCTTCGTTCAAAAAGAGTCTCTTGGCAGCTCTCTCTTCTGCTTCCAAATGGCCACAATTGCAAACAGATGGTCATAATTCTGAAACCCCAAGAACCTCAAGGACGAGACTGCAGCATGCTTGAAAGCATCTTCAGGAATCCCTGGCAAGATCTCCGGTGTGACAATGATGTTTATGGACTACGTGCATCCATCAGGAAGGGACCTGTCATGTTTACGGTAATGTTACGATTCCTCTTCTGCTCCTAACATCTTTGCTAGCAACCACGTTCCTTCTGAGCTCTGCTCTGGTGGTTTGCAATGCAGTCCCGAGTACAGAACGTGCAGTGCTTCTCCTGCTGGCTTCACATTAGCCTCTCCTGTAACCGATTTGGACACCAGTACTGTGACAAATCCACCCCCACCTTGGTCTCCATGCCTGTCACTGCGCAGCAAACCATGGCTGCTCGTAGCTGCGGGCGACAGGAGCGCTGGCAGCCCGGTGCTCCTGCTGCTGGGGCACAGCTGCTCTGGTTGGGAGCAGCCCAGAGCCTGTTCCAGCCCTGCTCTGTGCTCCTCCAGGACTCCCCGCTCCTCATCCCCTCACAAACGCAGAGGCTCGCTGCTCGGTGTGCACGGCCCTCCTGACGCCACCTCATAATGAGCGGTGCCCTTTATGTCCCAGCCTTGCTTTTTCTTCTCCTCTTTCTCTCCCCTGGGTAGCTGGGAGCTGTGCTTTGGTCTCAGCAGTGCTGCTCAGGGTTTGTGTCATGTTTCTGCACAGCCTCTCGCATCCTGACCGGGTCAGCCGTCCTTGCCCAAACTGTGTCCCACCAAGCACAATGCCTATTGTCCTGCATCCCGGCCAGAGCAGCACTTGTGGGGCTGTGGTTTTGGGAGAAGCACCCATAAAAGGAACAAACCGAAGTTCAGTGCCCCGAGCTGATTGGTGTTTCACAGTCACTGCTCACAGCAGTGTGTGCTGTACCCCTGAAGCCATCTGCAACGGCAGCTCCAGCCCCTGCAGCTCTGGAGGTGCTGCCGACCTCCAGAAGGTTTAACAAGTGCTCGGAAGCCCCACAACCAGCTCTGCAGCATCAGAAAGGTGGAGGGAGTGAACAGAGAGAAGATAGGAGAGCCTGGCTTTGTGTTCAGAGGTGCTGGGGCTGCCTGGTGCGTGTGGAATTGCAGCCATGGCCATGATGGTGGTTAATACGAGATGCAGTGTTTGGCTGTTTTTAACACCAGACAGGAATCACCCCCCTGTGCAAGGCTCCTGCGTCCTCCCCTGTCCACTGGTGCTTGGGACACTCATTCAGGGGGATGGTTTTGGTCCCAGTGAGTTTTGTTATCCTCCCCCTTTCCATGTCCATCTTCCCAAGTGTTTGCCCACCTGGAAAGCCCAGGGGCCTCCAGCTGGCGTGGTGGGTGAGGGGGCACACAGAGCTGAGCCCCTCCCTGGAGCTGGCAGCCTGGGCAGAAGGGTTTGTGGGGCACAAGCCTCAGCAGTACAGGAAGGAAAGCACAGGCTCTAGGCCAGCCCCAGGGCTCTGGAAAAACCCAGTGAAGCTGTAACCACATGGATCTCCTGTGTCCCCACTTCTCAGTGAGCCTTCAGCACTGCCCGCCCCTGGCAGCAGGACTTAATGGGATGGGGGAATGAAGATGAGGCAGCAGAGGTTTTCTGCATCTTCTGGGAGATGAAGTGCAGGGGAAATAAGGGCTGTGCAGACCCAGAGTTGTAGCAGTAGCTCTGGAGAGATTTTGCTGCTGCTCAGCAGCCTCTGAAGGAACAGCTCTCTCCCTGCAGAGCTCTCTATGGCCACGCCAGAAACAGGCCCGATTTGGCCCTAAATGCACATATAATAAAGGCACAGCTGTGAATTTCCTCTCTTCTCATTTTAAAATATATGAGCTGGTTTGCACAGCCCCAGTATGAAGCAGCTTTTCTCATCCATGGAACTCTTCTCCACACACCACCCCAGCAAACTACTGGGAAGCAGCCACAGCACTAAACATCTGTGCAAACACATTGGGCCAGATGTTACCAGAAGGCAATGCAGCAGTGGGTCTGGAAAGGGATTCCTGGAAGTTCCACCCCAATTAGCCTGCCCAGAACCAACTCTGACAAAGCAGGATGTACAACAAACATTGGAACAGAGCACAGGGGCTGCGACCACAGCCTGTCTCACCCCAGGGAGACTTCGCTTGTCCCACTGACAGAACAACCGGGCACACGAGGGAGGGCAGACAGAGCTGCTGGGACAGGAATGTCAAAGGAAGGGAGGAACCAGCCCCAGCCAGCTCTACATAACCAGCAGGTCTCCCACAGAGGTCTTCCTGGCTTCTGGTTAGCCCTGGGCACAGGCTCCTCTCTCCGGTGCTCCCCGTCTCTCCATGAGGTCAGCGGCTCCGGCTGCACTGTCAGCACACAAGCGGGGACCATGGACCATGGGGTTCTGCACTGTCTCCTCCCAGCTCCAGAGCAGTCAGGATGCCGCCCTGACTGCTGAAACTTCTCCTCTGGGCTTTGCCAGTGAGTCAAACACTGCGGTGGAAGGGCTCATGAGCCCCTGGTCCATCCCCTCTGCAGGAAGGCGGAGGCCAGCCCCAGTTCCCCTCTTTCCTGGCTCACCATGGAGGGTGGACATGGCTCTTCAAGGAGCCTGGAACCCCGTGGCAGTGCCCTCCCAGTGCCCTGAGGAAGCCCCACACCCAGAACCAACCCTGGTCTGGTGTGATGAATGAACCAACCACAAGAATGACCAGGGGGCCACAGAGCCCAGAAAAAGAGGTTTGGTGGGCTGGTTCCAAAGAGTAAAATCCCCCTCGGGGAGGATGGCTTCTCCCATTGATGTCCTGTGACCTGATGTAGGCTCAGTCTGTCTGATTGACAGTTGACAGACACCCCCTGTATCTCCTAAGCAACGGTAACCAGACCTGTCCCGCCCTTCCCCTCTTCCTATAGGTCCCTGCTATGTCACCCCCACCCCCTTCCCTGTATCCCTTTAAAGCCCCTCCGTCTCTTATCTTGTCCTCTTCGCTTCCGGTCCCCTTCGAGGGAGTTCCTACAATAAACCCTTGGAACACCGGCCAAGGAGCCTCCTCTGCTCATTTGTTTCTGGTCAAACCTGGGCCAGCCACAAGCCCCAGGCACGCTGGGCTCCGTGCCCTCCACTGCACGGGCTGGGGGCTGGCTAGCGAGGCACCGCGGTGCCACAGGGTGTTCTCCCTGCGTGTGGGGCACTCCTGGACAAGCTGCTGCCATCGCAGCCCGGCCAGTGTGCTGGCATACTGATATACTGGTCCACATGGTGAGCCCCTGGTCCGAGCCCACTCCCCCTTCCCACGGCAGAGGCGGTACCCAGGCGCTTCACCCCGGGCTGCCTCTCCTGATGACAATTCCCACGAAGTTGGTTAAAAAAAGAGCCTGGAGAATGTCTTGGGGATTCGTGTGGTGGCACGTGGTTTCTGTGCCGCTGCTCTGGCAGAGGTGCAGAGCACGGGCAGCTCGGGGCTGTGCCCGCGGGGGTCACACGTGCACGTCCCCGCTCACGAGTGTTTGCGCATGCAGACACGCACATGCATCTTGCGTACTTGCTTTCCTTGTTGTCTCCTAATTGGAAAAGTCATTCGGAGTGGAAATATGTTTCCTCTTTGTGAATGGACAGATCTAACACAGATGGTGCATTAACTGGAAACATCTTGTGTTCCAGCCTGTTCATAGAATCGTTCTATTCGAGAACAGAAGGCTGCATTTATGATCATCCCTTCAGTGTTCCCAATCTTTACAACTTGGAGATACCCAGCTAAATGCTGTGTCAAATCATCACCTCTTCCCCTCTTCCTAACGCTACCAAAGCAGAGGTTTCAAGGCTATCAGTGTCAGCAGCGAGGCATTGGGTGTAACCTGCTGCTGTGGAGCGAGGCTGCCTTGGCATTTGACTGCAATGAAACCTACAGTACTTTGTGTCTTCTGTGACAGCTTTCTGTGACCCCTCTGGGCTTGCTGCTCACCACCTGAGAGCACTGAGGCAGCTGAGCATGAACCACGGGCCAGGGAAACTTTCCTAGATGTTTCTGCATGACGGCGTCATTTTCTTTTATATAAGAAAGCATCTTTTGAAGGAACTAGCATCCCTCCTGAAAGACTTGAAGTGCTGGAGATTGCAAAAAGCCCCCAGATAAGCTGGCCTAAGAGACAAATTACCCTGAAGAACTATTTAAGCTTCATTTCTTAGTCCATTTTTCAATTGGGCTATCTTACCTAGGGAGTTACTGCAATAGGTGTCTTTCCCTGTTGGAATCTCTGCTTGGATACATGCATGCTTCCTCACTGTGATATGGTGGATATTCCCATCAGCCTCCAGAAATAACTTCTTTCCAGAATCCTTCTGATTTTTTGGTGCCAACGAGCCTAACGTGCTACCAAGTCCTGCAGGTTCAATGCTCGTGGAGATAACATGGTGTTGTTCTTGCAAGAGGATGTTTTCTTTTTGTCATTTCAGGGCTATCAGGTTTCATGCCACAGATCACAGTTTCAGCCCCAAGTTTCACGTGTCCAGATATCATTCACATGCCGTTCATCAGGCTCAATCATGAATTAAGAACTGTGTCCTGGATTGAACTTTACCCTTCACCAGTTACCTCCCAAAATCAGCTACAAAAGAGAGGGAGATGCTGAGCACAGCCTGACCCAGGTGCTCTGAGCAAGGGCCTCAAGGATGTGCAAATCATTAAAGCAACACAGAAATAACCTCAAATATAAACAAGATGAAACAAAAACTCAAGCTATGCATGGAGCTATGAGCACTCTTTCCCCAGTGCAGCAGGGAGAGGAAATCCTATAATCACTGACACACTCTGTTTATTTAGTCACAGGCACGGTTACAAGGGAAGGACACCAGGCAGAGCCTGGGTATGGAGTGCTAAGGCTGGGTGGGCAGTGAGGTGAGGACACCCAGCCCGGGGGTTCAGTCCTGCGGGGTGCCCAGCAGTGCTCTGGAGCAGTGGGGCTCAGCCTCAGCCCGGGAACAAACTCACAGCAGACAATGGCACCTCTATGCTGCTCATTTTGCTGTGCCCAGGCTGCAGCAGGCAGCAGGATGGGGTCACTCATGGAAGTGGTGAAGGATCTGCTTGGGAGCACATGGAAATGGAACAACAAGAAGGATCATGACAAACAATTATCCCTGTCTCTATTTGATTTCTGAAAGAGGACACTAAACAGCAGCTTAGACTCATAATGAGATGGAAATTAGTTTTAGAAGCATCTCAAAACATACCTGAAAAAGAAATGGGAGTGACTCACACATGTCCCTCCATGGGAGGTGATTACAGAGTCGGGCACAGCCTTGGTTTTGAGTAGAGACCAGACAGCTGGGCAGGGACACCATGGGACCGAGCAGAACTCGTCCAGGGATGGGGAGAGAGGACCTGACTCCCATCTCCCAGTCACATCCTCACCCTGCAGGTGATGTCCCCATCAGGGCCCCCCACAGCCAGTGGCCGTCCGTGCTGGGAGCTGAACTTGGGACTTGACGCATGAGAAAATTCTTCTCTGTGAGGCTGGTGAGGCCCTGGAAGAGGTTGCCCAGAGAAGCTGTGGCTGCCCCTGGATCCCTGGCAGTGTCCACGGTCAGGTTGGACAGGGCTTGGAGCAACCTGGGATAATGGAAGGTGTCCCGGCCCATGGCAGGGGGTGGAACTGGATGAGATTTGAGGTCCCTTCCAAGCCATACCTTTCTGTGATTCTATGAAAATGAGATTTAAGGTGACTCTCAGGCTGCCCAGGAGGTGGCTGCAGAAGGCAAACACCAATCTGCCCATGAGAGGAACTCTCTGCAGATTCTCTGCCATTTCTGTCTGAATGCATCCCGGTGTGTTAGAAACTGGGAGAAAACAGTTCTGCAGTGTAGCCCCCTCTTGACAAGCCAGTTCCTTTACCCTGCAAACTGCAGCTAGCAAGGGCCAGAAGCCAAGAGCAACGCTGATCATGAGGTGTCAGGAAATGTTTGCCATGACTTCATCCTTAAAATAACCCCTGTAGACATTTTGCTCAGCAAAGAAAGGTCCTACCCAACCTCTTAGTGCACAAAGGAGCAGAGACCCGTGAGGAGGAATGATGGGTCAGACAATGAATTCCTATGAAATGATAATTAAACTCCAGATGGCAAACAGGGAATGGAGTGGGGCCATGACTGGGCCCAAAGGAGGGTCTTTGTCCTCTGCCACCACTGCTTTGATTGCTCAGCCAGACTGAAAGCTTGGGAGAGCTTTGAGGCATGCAGGCAAGTGGGGTTCTTCCCTCCAGCTGCCTTAAAGAAAAAATAGATCCTAGGAAACAAATAGAGCTCTCGGTGTCTTAATAGGAAAGTGATGTGTGTGGTGCTCGTGCAAGTGAGACACAACTCAGAGCTCTGTTATGGAAATTTTCCTCTGTGACAAATATGTTATGAATGACTTGTCTTGAAAACATGCCAGCATGTAGGTGCTGCTATCACAACATTCGGTGACTTTAACTTACTGTGAGCGTTCCTGTGATAAATCATGGAAAACCTTGCTTGGGCTATCTTTAGTCACTGCACAGTTTCACTCTCACAAGTCACTCACAGCTCTAAAAATACAGTTTATATCATTGGATTCCTGGAATTCCTTTAGTTCTTACATTCTGATTTAAGTGGCATTAAAGCTGGGCTGTGCGGTCCGAGGCTGCAGGCTGATATTTCACTGTGGATTAGATATCACCTGGGTTCAATACAGGGTTTGCAATATTTATTTGATTTGGATCCAAAGGTAATTTGAAAAATCTTCCTGTAGATACACCTCTTACCTGGCTGTGTGGAACAAGGGCTAGATTTTGCCTGGGACTAGATAGTAATTTAATAACCATTCCAATATAGAATTAAACTAAAACACATGCTCACCACAAGAACTGATTTGAGACTGTGGGGTTTTGTCCTCAAAACCTGGATGTATCTGGTCTCTTCTGGCCTCTGCGCTGTGATCTTGTGTTGACTTCTAGGTCAGACATGTCTCTCTCTCTTCTTTTGGTGTCACTTACATGTCTTTCATAGCAGTTATTGATTCAGAAACACCGAGAACAAGAAAGTCTTGACCTCCCACCAGCCTCTCTGGATTTGATTACCAGCTCACCAGTCATGGATAGTCTGAGCAGAATTTAATGCTTTCTAATTTTCCTTGATAGGGTCTACGAAGCACGTTACTTTTTTTTTATCCCAACTGGCAGCTCAACAAAGCTCAGCAATATAAAGCTCCATTTGTGTAATAAACTGTTGTACAATCTACTGCTTATGAGCACAGGCCCTGAAAATGTGCAACCTTTCTGCACATTACATTAAACACAAACCAGATGGGCACTGGAAAATCCTCCCCTTTGTTGCAGTGGGCTAAAGGGGCTGGTGGTCAGAAGGTCTATTTCACTACACAAATAAACAGAAGAGTTTAACTACATTATTCTCCAAAATCAGCAATGGGAAACCTATGTGGAAACGTTATGAGCAGTTTGCAAACCCGCTACTGGAGTGGTGTAGGCACGGGGGAGCCCTTCATCTCTCCTACCTGCAGTAGCCAGTCAGTGCCTGGCAACCAGAGCCTTCACCTGCAGCCAGAGCTGACAGCCAGACTCGGAGGCACATGGGTGGAGGCAAATGGGTGAAATCAAGCTCTTCTTTAAAGGTGGCCTGGGTCAGAGCTGGGCATCAAAACTCTGATAATCACCGTAGAGAAATGGGGCCCTCCAGGGTGGGCTGAGCTCATACTGAGCAGATTCGGAAGTAGAGAAAGCTCATCAGGTCAGACAGGATGTCTCACATTTTGATAGTTCCATGAGTGAAATTCATCTGTCTCAGAGTCCCAGGACAGGGAACAAGGGACTTTGCTGTGTCTGGGGTGTACCAAAGGACACCTCACTCTTCACTTTAAGCACACTCACTGAGACACTTCTGGAGGAGTTGCTTTATAGAGCCCCTGCCCGTCCTCTGGCCCCTTTCCTTGTGATTGCAAATGTTATCATAAAATTATTTCTGAAATCCATCTGGCTAAATTGGCACAGGGAGGGACATGTGATACGTGCCCAGAGCCCTGCACCCTCACTGCCTTCCTTCTGCTGGGAGGTGTGCAGAGAAATCATCATCGGTCACACAGGGAACGGCCAAGGTAAAGACAGGCTTGATGCGAGACAAGTGAAATGTTCTCCTGCTGTTCCCGTGGCACAGCTGGCACAGGTAAGGTACAGGTGTGCAGCAGGAGGGGGGGGGGGGGGAGGGGATGGGAGGGGATGGGATGGGAGGGGATGGGATGGGATGGGATGACAGCTGCTACCTGCTGAAGAAACTGATCCTGGGAATGCTGATGCTGCTTCAGAGTGTAAGCACTGGCCCTAGTGTCAACATCTGAGAGGGTTTCAGACGGATCTGGGAGGGAAAAGCAGCTTATGGATCTGAGACCCCCAAACTCAGAGAGCACTGAGCCTGCGGGTGAGCGGGCCTGTGAGGGATGCATGTACCAAACACCTCTGGACCACGGTGTGAGACCTTTGGTACCTGCACAACAGGACTCTGGTTCCCGTTGTGCAGTGCAGACACTGTCCCTCGTGGGTCCCAGACTGCAGGCTCCAGAACCCCAGAGAGGTGGCAGCTGGACCCCAGTGCCCTGCAGGGGCTGGTGTGCCCACTGCATCAAGAATTCTCTTACTGCTTTTGTGTCTGCCTCTGTGTGCCACCAAAGCAGCGCGGGGAGTACCAGAGGTGTGGGCAGGACATGGTGTGTCCTCGCTCTGAGGGGTGCCACGTGCTCAACTTGTGCCTCAACAGTGTGACTGCATGGAGAGACGAAATGCGATGAGCAGAGCATGGGTTCAGAGATGGAGTCACCGTGCTGAGGTCAAAGTGCCCGTTTGGCAGGATGCAAGAGCCCATGGATCCAGTGCCCAGCCAGGATCATGCACAATGGGGAGCGTGGGGGCTCGAGACCTCACCGCCAAGCCCAGCACCACTAGTGGCTCTAGGAAGACCCAGAGCCATGTCTGCCTCTCCTGAGGCTCTCCTGAGACAGCAGGTCACAGCTCTGCCTGGCTCAGGCCGGTGTAGACCAGAGCTTAGGAGGAGACGGTGTCATTGGGTGTGTAAGCGCTGTGAGATTGGGCACAGTCATGGTAGAAGGGCAGCCTGACCGGGTTCCATCCCAGGGCAGGACAGGGCTGGGCCTGGGGGTACAGCTGGGCAGGCAGAGGTCAGGATTCCTGCTTGTTGTAGAGGTAACAGTCCCCATCTTCCTGGATTTATGCATGCAGTCTCGGGATTTTGTAGGCCCTGCCAAATGGGCTTTCAGCTTGCTCAAAGGTGATTTATTTTTACAAATTTAAATGAAATCCCCTCAGCCATTTTTGAATAATACTAGAGTTAAAAAGACTATTTTCCTATTTAAAAATATTCTAGCTAGACTGTTTTTATTAAATCAAAGTTAAGTCAAATAAAGACGGCCGTTTGAAAGTTCAGACTTGGGCAGGAGCTGGTCCTCACTGAGGAGCCGTGCCCTTGACAGACGGGTGTCTGTCTAATGCCCACTGAACCAGCACAGATCACCAGCCCACGGGTGGAAAGAGCACGGAACAAAGGGAAGATCCTGCCTGGCTGAGCTCTGCACACCTGTGTCCTCGGGAGATGGGGTGCAACAGGGCAGGAGGAGGAGTGGGAGGTGGCACACCTTGCACTTGCATCGCCTTACGTGCCCTGGAAGATTCCTAAAGACAACAGATGGAATCTTCTTCCATTTCACCCAGCTCATTCCCAGGCATCTTCTCCTTCAGTGGCATCGTCTTGGAAGGGGGGTCCCTGCTGTCCCCTCTGTGTGTGGGATCAAGGTGGGAGTGCTGGATACACCCGTGGGGGTGCCCTTCAGGAGGGTGGGCTATGAGGAGACACTGATGCCTTGCTTTTTTCCCCAAGTCAATCCCAACTACTGACCCCCCACCGAGGGATGGGGTAGAAGGTCCTCGTTGTGACACCTCAGCAAATGGCACTGAGGGGGACTGGAAGGCTGTGTCCTTGGCAGGGACAAATCTGCTTTAGGGCTCTGTGGAGGGCGGCCTGGGGGGCTGCGGGATGTCCCCTTCCCGCTTCATCCCCAGCTCATCAGGCTGCTCCACGGGCCCTGCGGCAGCTGTCACACCACGGAACGTGACATCAAAGGCAGGCCCAGGTGCCACACGACGTGTGTGACACTAGGCAGGCCTGCCAGCTCCCGAGATGATGTGAGATGAAGGGAGCCGGCTGTTCCCAAATGGGGATGGCAGGAAGAGCTGAGCCCCTGCGCTGCCTAAATGTGCTAAAGGAAGGGAAACGGAGCAGAGCAAAGGGCTGGAAGGATGCCCAGACTGTGGGGGGCTCTTCTCACTTAGAGAGGGCAATCAGCCCAGTGTGGAGGGGTTGCGGGGGTGGAGCCGTGTCCCGGTGGGCCACCAACCCCAGGGGACATGAACCCCTGACACAGGGCCAGCTGCCAGGCAGGTGCTGGCACTGCGGCAGGGCTTAGGGCAGTCGGTACCTGCACGTCTGCAGGTTGTGCTGGGAGCCTGTGGGCACCTGGAGATGTTCCTTTCTTTTCCTTCCCATAACACAAAACGTGTGGAAAATGGATACAAAAAATAAGGATGAGAAAGCTACAGAGAAAACACAATTTTCTTTTACGTCGCTGAACAGTTGGTCCCTTTACAAGTCCCTGTTGTTACTGCATCATCTTAGGTGGTACTTTGATATCTGGGGCTGTAGAAAGGAAGAGCCCTCTCTGGTGTGACTGAGTCTGACTCTCTGCTCTGTTACTCCAGCCTGACACCAGCACATTGCCATGATGACATCATTTGGATTATTCCTGATTTATAGTGATTGAGAAAAATTGGGTCCCGTACAATAATGCAAACAATCAAAGACACAAAGCAAAAATAGTGCCTTTGGGCTGCACTTTCACATTGCATGATGTTTTGAGGACTTAATGTTGAAAGCCTTAGAGTGCACAAAAGGAATTTTCTTCATTTCATATATTATACAGTTGCCTGAAAGAAATGGCAAACAACTCCTCAGCCTAAGCGTGCTTTGCACAGGCTCAGTTGTGGGGTTTTTCTGTCCATCAGCTTTCTACCAACAGATCTCCACTGAAACTCAGAGCAGTATCTGTCGGCAAGAGTGGCTGGGCCCATGACCCCACAAATGACCCTTGCAGAGGCCTGGACCATATTCTGCTCGCTGTTACATGAATCTGAAGCAATTTTGGTGAAGACCAGGTTTTCTGGAGCGTGCAGCACCCGGTGAGAGCAGAGCAGTCTATTGGGGCCTTGGCAAACCAAACACCTTTCCCATTTCTTTTCCATTTGATCAACTTCACATCACCCTAATTCCCCAGAAATTCCATTGGTGTGATCAGAACACCGGTCTCTTCCTAAGATCTTGAAATTCCACATTTCAGCCAAAATCATACCAAGCACTTGGATCACAAACAACATGCCTCAGAGGTAACAACAGCATTTAAGTCTGTCCCAGAAATACTGAGATCAGGCCCCACTTCCATCAAATCTTAAAATCTTGCCATCTGATGGCAAGATGTTCAATGGCAAACACCCTCAAAAGCACCACACGTAAAAACAGCAATGAACCAAGAACCCAGCACGTGCAAGAGATGCTAAACCAGCACGGATCCCGTCTCCATTCCCATCTCCTGCCACTGGGCGAGGAACTCACCGTTCTTCCGCTCCGCGAAGGGCGGGGGCTGGAGCTTGGGGCCATCTCTCACTTCACTGGCAGCCTTCTCCTTGGGTGCCTTTTCCTCTTCATTCCCAGCTGGGGCACTTCTGTGGTCCGGGCGATCCTGTTTGATCACACCATTCATCACCGTGCCTGGAGGGACCGGGCCAGGTTCTGGCTGCTCCACTTTGGGTGGTCAGGGAGAGGAGCCGACACCAACGTGACCTCTGGAAGAGAAGAGGAACAGCTAAGAGCAGATTCTCAAATCAGTCTGGGAAACAGGGAATGAAGACTGGCATTTGTGAAGTGATCAGACCACAAATAGCTAATTACTGACAATTTGCATAGGAAGACCATAGGATTCCCTATTGCCTGCTTGATTCTCCTTGTCTGCTGGACACTTGACTACTTTTTTTGAGGAATTTCCACCCATGGGCATGGAATATTTGCAGAAAGTCTATCTTCAAAACACACAGCCCTGGGGAACCCCCACAAGAGAGCTCTTGAACTGTTAGAGATCCACAAATGAGAACACTCTTCCTTTATATGACTCTGGTTTGCTGAGAAAACTGGAATAAATGGCAGGAATAACTCCACACAACCCAGTGGAGGCTGCTAATTATGTGATACAGACAGTAAATGAAAAGTGCAAACATCAGTCAGCTTTTACACCAGGAAGTACACAAACATCCTGCAAAGTAAAATACATGTGCAAAACCTATTCTCTGACATCAAACTTGTGATTAGCACCCACCAGAGCTAAAGGCTTTATGAAGAACTCAACCACATCAGGTACAAAATGTTGAGAGTTTTTGAAGGACAAAGGAGTTGTTTGTTTACCACATTGTTCCACTCCAAGATTTATGTGGAGTTTGCAGTCAAAGCACATCGCAAAAACTCGTAACAGGTTCTGCAAATTCAGGTTGTGCTTCTACAGATCTTTGGGCAGGGAGATGCCTGATGACACTTTCATCTCACCAGAAATATGGATGGAAAGGATCCAGCTTACACCAAACATGTTTGTGGGGTGCAGGCCCAAGGCCCAGGAGGGGCTGTAATACTGAGCACATCAGAGGAAAGCTGCGGGGACCATTTCAACAGAGCATTGTCTGAAAAATCTCCAGATGCTGAGTGAAAGTGAATGCCTCTAAGAATCAGCACCAGCTCCTAATGAGTCCCATCAGGAAAGAGCTGGGGAGAGCTAAAAAAGGTCATTTGTAGAGAACAAGAATAGAAAAGTGTAAGATCGATTCAGTGATAAAATCTGATTTAATACAAAAAAGTTACCAATTTACTGTATAAGGAAGTAGGAACAGTGCATTGCACATGATACCATCTCCTCCACGCTGTGTGAGCCAGGACCCTCACACCCCTCTCCCTACCCTGCACCAGCAGGGATTTTGCCATCTGCTTTCTCATCCACCTCACTGCCAGCCCCACCTGCTGCAGCCTTTGCTGTCCCACCGGCTGCAGCTCGGACCCTGTGTCCATCTGTCCTGCCTTACACTGAGTTTCATTGCTGGCCCATTTCACCCATGGGGTGGCTGCACTGGCCGGGTGGAGGTCCCAGAGGTGCTCGTGTCACTTTATCTGTTTGAAGGTGGGTCACAAAGCCGTGCCTGGGACAGAAACACGATGCAGAGCCAGCCCTTGCCAGCAGCCCTGCCCTTCTGCTGTGTGCTCCCCATCACCGCCTCCTCACTGGCCACTGGCCCTTTGCTCATCTCCTGCGCCCCAGCGATTCCTGCCAAAGCTTGACGTGCTGCCACTGCCCATGAAAACAGCCCTGCGGGCACCCAGACAGCCCAGGCCTGTGCTGTGCTGCATCTTTGCACAGACAATTTCATCTGCCACGAATGCTTTAGCATTTTAGCTCCCTTGAGCAGCTCAAGGTCTCCTTCGCAGTGGTGTGCAATGCCCCATCCCCACTGTGGTGATCCACCCACTGCTGGCTGTAGGGCTGCAGACCCCCTTTGACACAAGCAGCATTAGCCCCTAAACCCTTTATTTAATTCATGACTAGCGTGGAACATCCAATAAGTGTTTACATTGCTGTTTTGAAATGTACATTTTTTTTTAACTTCTTGAAGTTGCTGATACGATGCATCTTTCCAGTGGGAACAGAGGGTGATGACAGGACAATCCAGCAAACTGCATCTGCTTACAAAAATGAGACTTTGTTCAACCGAACACTAAATCTTTGATAAATTAGTCAGGGCTTTGGTGACGTACATGTTGAACCAATATGACAGTTTTATATGGATTATGATTATTAATGTTTTTCAAAAATAGAGAGCGTGAGCCAGACATCCAGTGCCGAAGCTGCAAGACCACCAGCCGAGGCGAAAGTCTTTCAGGAAGGCTTCTTGCAGGCTCTGTGTACAATCCCTTTTTACACTCAGAGCATATGCAACATTTTAATTTGCAGCGAGCGTGCCGGGGTCCTCATGTCTGAGCCAGGAGGTCACGCTGCGACCCCGCAGACACAGGCTTCACAACACAACTCAAGCACCACTGGCTCAAGGGTGTTTGTTTCTGGAGTGAAATTTGGCCTCGAAACATCTCGCATTGTTCCCTGGTTTAGGCTGAACTGATTGTATTTACAAAGCTTAGACACACTTCTGAGCCTCAGAGCACATCTCCCATCGACCACGGCTGCCAGCACATCCACTGCAAGGCTGTGCCCAGTACAGCTCATGTTCCACCTCTCCCTGCCCGCAAATTTTAAATTCATCAAGCTGGACTAGCATGGCACATCATGGGCACTTCCTTGCAAGACACTGGAGGTCCTCAGGAGGAGACGCCTGGTTTGGAAGGAGCAGCCTCCTTGCTCTCTGCCCAGGAAGCAGTGCAGCATGGATGAGGCTCACACTGGCTTCCCCCAGTCATGGTTACTCACCAAGGCCCAGGAGGTCCTCCGGAGGAGACGCCTGGTTTGGAAGGAGCAGCCTTCCAAAACTTCCATGCTTGCTCACCAAGGCCCAGGTGGGACTCGGTTGATTCTACCAAACGTGTGAAGTTAAACAAAGCCAAATGCTGAGTTGCACTGGGATGGGGCAGTGCTGGATGCTTGGACAGACTGGGGAAGGAGAGCCTGGGGAGCAGTGCCACGGAAAGAGACCTGGGGGTGCTGGCCCATGGCCAGTTGGATCTGAGCCAGGAGGGACATCCATGTCCTGGGGGGCATCAGGCCCAGCCAGGGAGGGAGGGGATTGTCCCACTCTGCTCTGGGCTGGGGTGGCCTCACCTCGAGTGCTGGGGCAGTTTTGGGTGCCAAGATCCAAGAAGGACCTAAAGCTTTAAGAGAGCATCCGAATGAGGGACACAAAGATGGTGAAGGGCCTTGAGGGGCCACACGAGGAGTGCAAGATGGTGAAGGGGTTGTTCAGCTGGAGCAGAGCAGACTGAGGGCAGACCTTCCTGGGGGCTGCAGCTCCTCCCGAGGGGCAGCTCCGATCCCTGCTCCCTGTGACAGGGACAGGACACAAGGGAATGGCACCCTTGGATGCTGCCTACCTCCCACTACTCCCTGCTGAGGAGGTAATGGAGCAGCACGGCTGGACAGGCTGCCCCTCACCCCTTACCCTGCTCCCCATCTCCCCTTACCCTGCTCCCCTGTCCCCCAGGCAGCCAGTGCAGTGCCCACAGACACCACAGACTGTTTGGAGCCTGCCCTGCTGGGGAAGATAATTGGATGGTTCTAAAATATTTTTATTTTTTAACGTTTTTAACTTTTTCTTAGGAAAAATGAACTGAACCATTGAAATTAAAAATTATTTTTAGAAGTGGGGGAAAACTTTATCTGCCTGAGAAACAATTTTGGCTTCAGCAGCTCATCTTCCAGAAAACTATTTTTTTGGCTGGAAAACTCCTAAACTGAAAAATTCACTGTTCACATCTTAGCAATCCCCTTCACACCTCAGGTCTCCACATGTCCAGCAAGTTCCTGGATCACATTTTTTTTATAATTTTCCAGGAATGAGCTTCCTGCCAAGGTGTGTACCAGAAATACCAGAGCTAGGATCTACCACTCCCTGGAGCTAAACAAACATCTCTTGGGCCCTCCTGTGGGATCTAACGTAGGGACAGACACTGCTTCCTCTGCTCAGCGCCACTGCTGTCCCACAAATGCACCTCAGCAACCCAAAAAGGAAAGGAAAATAGGAGCTGGAGCATCTCTGTGTGGCGTGAAGCAGAGCTCCAGGGCTGAGCCCAGGGGCTGAGCAGAGGTCTCCAGCACCACCTGAGATATCTCTGTTCAGAGGCAGAACCTACCTGAGCTGGGCCTGAGGCGTCTCTGCAGGACCGAGAGCCCTGGCTCCTGCCTGTAACCTGTGCAGGACTGGACACAACACCTCCAGGTGCTCTTGGCGTCTAACATCCAGAAATGTCTCAAGAATGACACTTTGATGAGGCTCGGTCCTGCGTGGGTTACTGTGATGCAGCTTTGATGGTCTGCACAGTTCGGGCCATGCATCTCACCTTCAGCTTCCACCTCCTCACCTTTCCCCTGTGCCATCCTGCATGCACCGAGGTGGGAACGAGCAGAGCTTACACTTCCTCATATGCTGGATCCACCAAAGCTGCCCCTGTTTTGCTGTTTGCTCTGTCGGAGGCTGAAGTGGAAGTAAATACATTTAGCTCTAACGCATGTGCAGCGTCTCTTAAGCAATCGTGACCCGCCATAAAACTTTCAATACACAAAGAGAAAAACCAGGAGAGAGATGTTCAGAGATGCAGTCCAGCCTTATCAAATTCTTCACGTGTTTGTTGTGGTGTGTTTGTATTCCTGGGCTTCTGCCTGCAGGAATGTTGCTGATAAAACCATCTCACTAAACATGGACTTGGTGTGTTTTAGCTGGTGTTTACAGTGCTCAAGGCAGTAAGAGTAGCTCTGGATTCCTGGGGGCAAATATCCCGTGAGCATTTGCACTGGCTTGTGGCAAATGCTGATCAAGTTGTGCTGTGCACAAGCTCTGCAGGAATCCTGCCTGCTCCTCCTTAGAGCCGTGTCAGGCTTGGCAAGGCAGAAGGCAACTCTGACCACTTGCCCCTACACCCAGAACAAGAGGCCTTTGCTCCTCTGAGAGCTCCCTGGGCTGCCAGGGCACGCACCATTGCTCTTGTCTCATGGTTTTTCTTGCGGACCGTGTCCCCGTTGGACGATTCCCCTCACTGAACTCCCTCCTGCCTCCTCGGGGATGCGGAAAGCCCCATCCCGTGACGGCGCTGAGGGCGATGGAGCCCGCAGGCCGTTTCCCACAGATCTGCACATTCCTCCCATGCCCTGGAGAAGTGACCTGCTCACCACTTCAGCTCCACGAGAGGAGCTGCAGGGCAGGGCGAGCGCCTGGATCCACTGGGCTTTCCCAGTGAACGGGAAACAAACCAAGGAAACCTGCCCCAAGCCTGGATCCCTCCTTCACCAAGTTATCCCGTGCAGCTTCTTGTGCAACCCCTCTGGGGGTCAGTGCCAAGACCCAGCCAACAGAGCTGTGTGAACCATAAAATCTGCGCTTGAGGCAAGCTCGCCCAGTGTTTGGTCACAGTGTGATCCCCATGCTCAGCGAGGTTTGCCAGCTGTTTGCACCCTCAGGCATTTTAGGATAGAATCTCCTTCCCAGCCTCCAAACTCTCAGCGTTGAGATCTGCTCCAAGCTGCCCACGGGCCGTGTGGCCTTAGACATCAGTGAGGAGCCCAGTGATGGGAAGTGGCAGCTGTCTTCATCCAGGACAGCTCCTGGCCTCCAGCCTGGGCTGGGTGATGAGGGGTAGGGGCTGTTCTCAGGGGAGCAGCTCAGCTCTAGCCTCAGCCCCCTCCCACTGATCTGTGCTGAAAAGGAGTGATTTCTCCTTCATTTTGTCATAGAGAGAAGACTTAAGTGGTAGAAAATAATAGAGGAATAGTGATCAGGAACTGGGTTATTACCCCAGATCCTCCCAAGTCCTACCTCTCTGTCAGTACTCATATGGGCTGAAAACATCTAGGACAAAATCAGACTGACAAATTGTGATATTCTAAAATAACTGATCTTCAGGTTAACTCCTGAAGACCTGATTCCCTGCTTGTGCATCCATGTCCACGGCACATCTGCTGGCACCCAAAGGCCCTTCCCAGCACAAGGACTCCCTCATGCTGCACCGTGAGCATGGGCAGGCTGGTGTGAGCTCTGCAAGGTGATTTATTGTGTTCTGGAAGCACCCAGAAGATAATGTGGGGACTTCCTGCCATGCACTGCACCGCAGGTGTGGTGCATGTGATAGAGAGAGAAGAAAAACAGAGAAAATTCTGGGAGAAGAAAGGGCTCTGGGGACACCTTAGCGCCCCTTCCAGTGCCTAAAGGGGCTCCAGGAGAGCCAGAGAGGGATTTGGGACAAGGACCTGGAGTGACAGGACCAGGGGCAATGGCTTTAAGCTGAAGGAGAGTAAATTTAGATTAGATATAGAGACAAATATATGAGGTGGTGTGAGGGTCCTGAGGCCCTGGCACAGGGTGCCCAGAGAAGCTGTGGCTGCCCCTGATCCCTGGAAGTGTCCAAGGCCAGGTTGGACAGAGCTTGGAGCAACCTGGGATAGTGGAAGGTGTCCCTGCCCATGGCAGGGGGTGGAACTGGATGATCTTTAGGGTCTCTTCCAATCCAAATAGTCTGTGATTGTGTGAAAATATCAGAATTGAGCAGAACTTTAAAAGTGAGTCTGAGTAACTCTGTTTTGATGTGGTGGCACACGGTGACAGGAACGTGAGGCTGCCAGGGCCCAGTGATGTAGCTGGAGTTCAACCCTGTGGCAGGAGGTGTCTCCTGGAGGGCAACCCAGGAGGGGCTCTGACTACCACCAGGACGTTCCAAGGAGGGATGACACCCCTCTTCATCCTCCTGCCTGCAGTGCTGCAGAGTTAACACGACTGCTGCCTCCTTCCTGGCTAGCAGATTCCCGTGATCATGGGATGTATGGCCGTGGCTGGCAGCTCCAGGATGGGATCTAGAGTGAGTCCAGGGGGCACTTCTGAGTGATGAACTGTAGGGAAAAGGCAAAACTCTCCTCCTGCTCCCTGGTTGCTGCTGCTTCTGCAAGACCTCATGATTTTCGGCATTAACCTTCCCAAAGGTGGCAGGTTGAAACCTTTGCTAAACAATGAGCTTTCTCGGGAAGCCGGGAGGGGGCCTGTGCTATACCAAATCCCTTTGCTGACAAAAGTGATCTGTGCAAAATCCAGAGGTGTGCCCACTGCCAGCTCCCTGATGGGACCCAGAGCACCAGCAGCCTGCAGTAAACATCCAGGGCCTCAGAACAGCCTGGCTTGGGTGGGTGGGCAGCCCAGTGCAGCTCTCAGAGCTCTCTCTGTGGCTGGCATCCCTCTGACTATGTCCAAGTACAAGTGCAGGCACTAGAGTCTGACACTCGGCTCCCTGTGCATTCACCAGGGTGAAACAGGAGCTTCTAGAGCCTGCCTGTGAGCAGAGGAGCAGGTGAGATGATCTGTTTCCTAAAGCACACCTCCCTTGCCTCTGACTGTAAAAAGTGATGGGCTCATTTGGAGAGAGCAGAATTAGCTGAGACACTACCACTTCCAGGGATTATCCGAGGGTATTCAGCCCTGTTCAGCCCCAGCTTTGTTTGAAGCCTCTTCATGCACAGAAACTTGGAAAAAGATTGTCTTTGCTCCAAATAGTATTTAACCAGCCCTGACCACCTTACAGCCAGCAAAGCCCTCCCCAAATCACACACTGCAACAGAAGGGGCGCATCGGTGTCACTGGGAGTAAAAATCTGAGCTGTTGGACATCGTGTTGTCCAAGACAGCCGGGAATTGTGGAAAATCTCTGTGCAAATGACTGATCAGCACCATACTCAGAGGTCTCACTGAGCCAGCACTCCGCGTGTTGGCAGGCAGAGGAGATGGGCTCTGTGGAGACACAGCGTGGAGAGGGGACCCCCTTTTACACCCATTGCCTTCCAGTGTTGGTGCCTTCCCTTAGGGCACCGCTGCTCCTGTGCACAGGCTCCGTGTTGGCACAGAGGCAGCCCCAGCTGCTGGCAGCATCCAGGGCAGCAGGGCCCCTGCACGGTGTGAGTGATGGATGGTGTAAGGGATGGACGGCCACGATAACGCTGAGACACCGCACCGTGCTCCAGACACACAGCAAACGCTCCAGAGGGAAAGGGGGAACAACAGAGTCATCCACAGAGGGTGAAAATGAAAGCTTTGAGACAAGCAGCAGAGCCTGACTGGGCAGAGAGAGTGCAGGAACCATGGGAATAAAATTTTGCTTCTGGATGTCCAAGACGGAGGACGAGCCGTCATGTTGACATGAGGCAGCCTGAGCACTCCAGCTGCCTCAACTCCTGCGTTTGTGCAGCCCTCAGCCAGGGCTGGTCATGGCAGCAACACTGAAGGCATGAATGGCAGACCCAGGGCAGGGACTTCAGCCTCCCTACAGGTTCGTGCTGCCTAAAGCCCCACGACACAACCCTGTGAGGACTCCAGCACTTTCCCCTAGAGCCCTGTGCTTGGCCCTGGCTCCTGTGCCAGTCCCGTGCCGCTACGGGCAGCCTGCTCTCCCATTCACCACCTCTGTCCATGCTGAGACACAGGTGGAGCATCCAGAAGGCCAAAGCTACAACCCGAGTCCCTACAGCCCCAGGAATGCTGCACAGTGGGTGGAGAAGGTGGGCTGAGCCATGCGACAAACCTCCACAGTCACCCGCAGGTTTGTCCTGCCCATGGGCCAGCCCTGGGCTACCAGCACATCAAGTTTTGTCAGCTGGGGCTGTGGTTTCTGCATTTTTTAACATTTCAAGATTAAGGGAGTGTGCAAGAAAGATGAAGAGAGACTTTTTAAAAGATCCTGGAATGACAGGACAAAGGGGAATGGCTTCAAACTGACAGAGAGTAGGGTCAGATCAGACAACAGGAGAAATTTCTTCCCTGTAGGAGTGGTCAGGCCCTGGCACAGGTTGTTCAGGCTGCCCCTGGATCCATGGACACATCCAAGGCTAGGTTGGACAGGCCTTGGAGCAACCTGGGATAGTGGAAGGTGTCCCTGCCCATGGCAGAGGGTGGAAATGGATGGGCTTTAAGGTCCCTTGCAACACAAAGCATCCTGTGATTATATTATTCTATGATTAGAAGCATTTAAGGATTGCAGTTCATGGGCTACCTGTGATTTGCCACCAATCCTTAGCCTTGCTCTTGTGCCCAGGGTTATTTCTGTGGTGAAACTGTCGGCTAAAAATACTGCTAGAACTGGACAACATATGCAGATAGTTCTGAGTTAGATAAAACATCTCCTTATGAATCTGGGCCATACTTGTAGTTTTTAAAGTAATCTTAAAATAAACTTAAAAATCTTAAAATAAGCAGTAATGTTCTAAGTATGCTGAAAAGGCTCAAAAAGCAGTTATCAGCCTCAGATTTGTTCTTGCTGCTTGTTCTGTTTGCAGAACTGCTTTCAGGCTAATCTTGTGAATTTTCCAGGTCTGACTCATGAGTGCTGTGTGCTGGGGTTGGTGGGGCTTGGATCACACCAGGTACAGGGCCCTGCACACCTGGGGACAGCCCTGCTCCAGCAGCCTTGGCAGAATGAAACTTCTGAGAGAAAATGCACTTTTTTCTAAATTATGATTTGATTTGATTCTGTTTAATTTATAAATGCTTAACAATGAGTTGTTTCTGCTGCTGGCAGTGCAACCTGGGCTGGTTACAAAGGACAAACCATGCTCCAAATTCAAAGGAGCTGCCTTGTTTTCAGAACTTGCTTTAAATCCAGCCCCAACCAAAAACTTGTGGTTTCCAGCTTTTCCAGTGGAATAGGAATCCCTGGTCTCTGGAAGTGCCCCTGGTACTTCATGCTGTCAGCACCACTGTTGCCATTGACCCTGACACTGCTCTTACCACCAAGCCATGGCTCTGACAACAACGTAATGAGAAGGTTTCTCATCCCAGTGAAGTGTGGGGGATTCTTGAGGCCAGGCCTGCCCATCCTGCTCAGAGATACCTGAGCTCATGGGCACAAGCATCCAAAAAAATCCAGGCTGAGTTTTCTCATAGCACTGCATTGCACTCAGAAAAAGAAACATTACTGATGTGGAGAGCTTTTCTGGACTCATCAGCCCGATCCTCCAACAGAAAGGTGGTTGTGTCTCTTGCAGGGCTGTTCTGCTTGTGAGGGGCCTGAAAAGAGACCCCAGGTGAGATCCCTGAGCCCATGCAGTTCCACAGCTCCGAGTTGGGCAGGGCAGCTTCAGTCCCAGCCCCAGGTCTGCTTGTCCTGCTCACATGGAAGTGCACAGCTCTGCCTTTGTGCACCCCAGGGGAATCTGCTGGAGTTCTCTGGAGCCCTGCTCTTGAGTTCAGGTCCTTCCTGCATGTGGATCGTCACCAGACAGGTTGAGCTGTTGCTTGTCACCCCGAAGGCTCTTCTGGTTACTCTTGCACCCCTACCAGCAGCTGCCTCCCCACATTTCTGCAGGAAAACATTGCCTTCTCTTGTAGGTCATGTTGATGTCCTCGGTTATGGCTGCAGCATTAAACTGTGTCCTAATTTTGCAGCATTTATGGTTATATCTGATCTTTGTCTCCCTTATTTTGTTACATGTTAGAAATGCAATAAACAAAATCTTTCAGAAAGAAAGAAAACATGGCAGAGATTTGAAATGGAAAATGAGCACAAACTGGACCCATGCCTCTTCATTAGATGCCAGAGGAGAGGAAGGAACAAGCGGCACAGGGACAAACACTATTAATAAAGTGATGAGGGAGAGGAGCCGGAGGCAGGACCAGCTCTCCAGCCTCGGACGGTGCCGCTGCCCAGTGCAGCAGCCTCGCCAGCTTGAGTTGGCAGAGGGGGCATTCAGCGGGTGGGAAAGGCCACAGACTGACCCAGCAGGGCTTTGGGAAAGGTCCCAGACTGCTGGCAGGGATTCATGCCCACAGGGTGTGTTCCTGCCGCAGCAGGGACTAACCTGAGCCAGACTACGGAGCAGTCCTAAGCGTTGGGTGTGTGGTGCCATGACACGTCTCCAGCCCAGTGCCTGTGGGTCTGAACCCTGAATAAAAACACATCTGGTGACAGGAGTCGTGTCCAACTCTGCATTTCAGAGTGACCTAGAGCCTCTCTTCCTGTGGCTACCCCAGAAAGCGAGTGTTCAGGAAAGGAAGGGCAGCTGCTGATCTTTGTAGAACCTGTCACTCCCTTGCTCAGAGCCCAGTGCAATCGCTGTCGGCCAGACCTCTGTCTCTTGCCCTCGACTGTCGGCACGGGCAGCATCTGGACAGGGCAAAAAAGCCCAGGTGATAAGTGGGAGAGACCAAGGCAGAGGTTTGGTGTGCATCCAGTGCCACCCACTGCCACAGCACACGTTAACAGAGCCGCCAGGTAAGAGCTTCTGATAGGAAACTCCCTTAGAGAAACCAGTGCACAGCCTGTCTCCTTGTGTCCATTGATGGAGTCAAAATACACTTTAGTATGGACAAGACTCAAGAGAAAGTGCCTACAGCTGCATGGCAAGTCCAAAGGGAATGGGAAGGGACAATGTACAGCTCAGCCTTTGGATCTGCTGCACAGCACTTTGCTCCAGAGCCATTCGTTCTCCACCAAGCCCACAGAGTCAGCAGTGCTGGGAGCAGGGCTTTGACTGGAGGGCACACCTGGACTGGAGCTGTGCTGTGAGGGGATTCCCCCTCCAGTGTCTGTGCTTCCCAGCTGCTACCATGGAGCAGCACTGGGCCCTGCAGAGTTCTCCAGAGCGGTCCATTTTCTGAAAAATGCATTGCTGCAACTGCTCTCACCATCCTCACAGGGAAGAATTTCTTCCTAATAGCCAATCTAAACCTACTCTCTGTCAGTTTAAAGCCATTTCTCCTTGTCCTGTCACTCCAGGCCATTGTAAACAGTCTCTCTCCATCTCTCTTGTAGCTCCCTTCAGGCACTGAAAGGCCACAATGAGGTCACCCCAAAGCTTCTCTTCTCCAGGCTGAACAACCCCAATTGTCTCAGCCTTTTCTCTCAGAGACCAAAGTAGTTAAAAATCCACCTGTTCTCCCCGCACCCACGGGACTTTAAAAAGTGCAGCTCCTGGGTGAACCCAGGTGAACACCCACTTCATCCCATGAAAGAAGGAAAAAAGGCAGGTGGTCCTGACAGTGCAGCCGAGAGCAAAAGGCTCCAAGCCCAAGAAACATCTTTCTGTGGGCAAGGTGCCTTGCACAAGCTCACAGGAGCGCTCTGAGGCAACGGCAGCAGTGCAGCAGATCCACGTCCCACCTCCAGCCAAAATGCTAGGAAAGAAAGCAAGCTCCTCTCTCCATCCCAAAAGCCAAGGCTGCACCAGGAGGAAAGAAAACGTGTGAGCTTGGGATGATAAACCACAGTGCAATAAAGCATATAGAGAACTGAAGAACCGCTCTTTTTTAAAGCATGCTTCCAGAGATACAAACAAATGAAATATTCAAGGCCCATTATCCCATGACTTAATTTTTCACTCTAGGATCATTTCTGTCATGTCATGAAATCCCTTCCATTAACTTATCGAGTTCCATCTACAAACAACCTAGGCTCCTTGCCCCTACTTTCCGGTTTGGAAGGCTGTTCAAGAACGTCACTCTCCTACTGGCTAGAAATTTTAATATATCCTGCAGTCCAAATTTATCTGCAAAATCACCCAGACTCAAAGCACCAGGCCTGTGCCCAAAAAGGGCCATGTTTAGGTAAATACAGGTGGGGTTATCACAAGAGGCAAGGCTTGGCATTAACTGGGACTCCAGGTCTAGTTGCAAATCTCATGACTGGTCCCTCTTATTTCACTGACCATGAGCCAGAACTTTCTGAAACACCCAAGAAATCATTTCCCTTGGCTGTGTGGGCAACGATCAGGAGTCAGAGCAAAACAGCACAGGAGTTACAGATCTCTTGCTTTCTGAGTAACACTGATGACAGAAAGAGACAATAACTGTTATCCCACAGTTGTACAAGGACAGATACCCAGTACCCAGATTCCTGGTGGAATATTCTTTCTGGAGGAGCTGAGCCTGGCTTGGAAAGGACACACGGGACAGGATGTGGTGAAGTGTCTCCATTCCTGGTTTTGCCTGTATCCTGGCAAGAATGATGCAGTATTTAAGGGTGAGAGAGGAAATCTCCCCGGTCTCCTCAAATTCCCCACAAGTTCACCAGCTATGCCTTTCTCTGAGGCAACAGCATTTTACCAATGGATCCCCATCCCCAAGCTACAACTCACATCGACACATTTCACCTTCCCTGACCACAGCCAAGTGGGATCTCAGCACCAAAGACATCAGTAGTGCAGCCGGGTTCAGCAAGGGAGAGGAATGCCAGAACAGGTGGCTCAGAGCTCTGGATGTGCTGAGGGAACCAGAATGAAGCCTTAGAAGGTGTGGTCCAAGCAGCTTTTGCCGTGCCTCATGCCTCAGAACTATTTTAAGGCACCTGGATAAAGGTGACTTGAGTGGTCTTTAATTTTCAGAACTTTTCTAAGAGCTTTCCTCACCAAAAGCTGCTAAAAGGTTGTTATTGAATAAGAGTATTTAGAAACAGGGAGCATAAATTAGATTTGCTTTAATGAAGGCAAAAGGCAGGAAAATGTGCTAGGACTTGTGCTGGTCAACATGACAATCGAGATAGAGACAGAGAAATTTTCCCACTAATGTCCAGTTAGTGCCAGGTGGGACAGGGCTTGGGGCAATTTGGTGCAGAAGAAGGCAGGGTGGAATGAGATGATCTTTAAGGTTCCTTCCAACCCAAACCACTCTGTGATTCTATGATTCCATGGCAAAAATGCCTCGTATGGAAAGCTACAGAAGGATGTTCTGATACTGAGTGGCTGAGTGATAAAAATGCAAACGAAAAGTAATGTCTGTGGGGAAAAACAGTCCACAGAGAAGGCCAACAACGATGACCAAAAGAGAGGTGAAATGGGCTGGGACCCTTAGTTTGGAAGGAGAAGGCTGAGGCAGGGAACCTCAGTCTGAAGGACTGCCCAGCCAGGATTGGTCCAAACAGCATCCAGGAGAAATAATGGCACACTACAGGAACTAGGGAAGCGCTTAAGCATGAGATTTAAAAAAGACAAAAGCAGAGATTTTCTCACTCCCTTCCTAGTTACACGGTGGAGCTCTCTGCTGCAGGATGCTGCACATGCCAAAGGGTTGGATGGTTCCAAAAGAATACATTTAGGAAAGAGTTGCAAGGTATTAAACATGGAGATGCTCGGCCTGGTTCAAGGAAACTCCAAGGCACAGAGGATTAGGAACAGACACACAGTGAGAAGGGTCCCTGAGCATTCCATGCTCTCCTCCAGCCATGGCCCTGTGGTTGGGACCAGCTGCTCAACATTGCTGACCTGTCTTTTGACCCCAATGAAGCTGCTGTCACGGTCCCTGTCTCACACAAATCAATGTGTGCAGTGACAGCCTCTCCAGTGTGGCACAGCGGAGAGCAGGCGGGGAGGAGGAACACATATGGATCAGGAGGAGATGGAGATTTGTGGCAAGGGCTCTTGAGGCCTGGCTGAGACTCAACGCGCCCACCATGTGCTCCAAGGCTGCGAGGAGCTCTGTGGCCCCACTGCAGGTCCCTGCTGCCAAGGGACATTCCTCAGAGCTACTTGCTAAATAATGGAATCTAAATTTCCGCCTTCTTGTGGCAAAGTTAAAAAAAACAATAACATTAACCAAATTATACCCTGGTCTAAACAAAGAAGGGCCAGGGCTGCCAACTTCACAATTATCCCAAATGGGTCTTAATATGACACAGATAAATACTTTCCAATTATCCAATGGAACAAGGCTGCCCTGGGGGAAATGGAGAACAATATATTACAGGGGCCAGAGACCCGGGGGATTCAGAATTCACACTCCACTACTCCTGCTGCAGTCCACACATGGCAGGGGAGGGAGGCAGCAGGGTGAGAGCCCCTTCTCAGCCATCCCCAGGTGCTGCTGGTGGGACCGTTCTTCTGGCAGTGGGACAAGAGGATCAGTGAGGGTGTTGAAGCTTCTGCTGACAAGGAAGCTGAGGGTGGGCTCAGGGCCAGCGGCTGGCTGCAGGTATGGGGACTGGCACTGCCATCCTCCCCAGCACGGCTGCAGGGACAGGGCGATGGCTGTCCTGGCACACACAGACCTGAGCAAGCTGCCTGGGGCCATGGCAGGTGCCGGCGCTGGTGCTCCAGGTGCCACGCTCGCCTCGCTGCCCACAGCAGCCAGACCGTGTGAAAGCACAGCTTTGGATCTGGGGAGGGTACCCGCAGCAGGAGGGGGACACAGGTGCTGTTTGTGCCCAGGCTGCTGTGTGTTGAGCAGCATCCTTGGATGGCTCTCAGCAAGGTGTGCTTGCCCGTTCTTTGGCCCTCACTAATGCGGCAGCACTTGCAGCATTTTGTCTTCAAAGATGGTAGCTCAGTCCTTCACCACCCCAGGCTACTTGAACTACAAAATCTGAACAGGTCTGCGAGGCAACTGTGGGTTTCTGTGCTCTCCACAGCCAGGATGCACATGCATGCACCCCTGGGAGCACAGAGCTGAGCTGTTTCCTGGGAATCTGTGTCCCTGCCGTGGGCAGCAGCACAGGGCAGGCTGAGCCCCGGGGAGGGGAGCAAAGCCCACACTGAGCTGAGGGCAGCTCACTGCCCTGTGCTGCTCGGGGGGTGCTGACACCCTTCTCCTCCCTGCCATACCTTTGCCCATCCAAAAGGGCTCAGGGACCTACCTGCAGCCTCAAGCTCCAGATCTGGCTATCCCCAAAGCTCCTACCTCCCCTTCCAGGGAGCCGAGGTGCTAAGTGCTGTAACCATTGGTAGCATGGCAGAGGGGAGGATGGCGGGCATTGGTTACCTTAGAAACTCACAGAGGGATGATTTCCTGATTCGTATCAGACCCAGAACCAATGCTTTAAAATCACACAGGCTTGTTGTTTTGGCAGAGTAACCAAAAGCAGATGCTGGATGGAGCAGCCAGCAAGAAGCATCAGGACTCCCCGTGGGTGCTCACGGCCCAGCCACACAAACAATCGGCCTGAGGAGGGATTTCCTTCCTACCTGAAGCACCTGGCCATGTTCAGAGCCTGCCAGCCTGGGCCATCACGAGCCCTGCTGCCTCCTGCAGCCTGGCCATCTCCTGTCCCCTCTTTCAGGGTCCCTTTGTCCCTTCGGACTGACCCAGTGACAGCACATCCTGCATCTTCCCTGATGCTCTGCAGGCCTTTCCTCCCCTGGCTCTGGTGGGCTTGGTGCAGATGAAGCTTTGTGGGGAGCAGTGGTGCTCCACAGCCAGGGGCTCCCGGGGACAAGCTCAGAGGGGGACACAAGGTGTGCTCAGAGGGGGACACAAGGTGTGCTCAGAGGGGGACACAAGGTGTGCTCAGTGGTTATTCACTGCCGAGCCACCCATTTTCTCCTCCAGGCCCGTATCTCCTCCCTGGCAGCAATTACCTGCCTTTCACAGGTGAGCCGAGCCCAGCACTGTCCCACGATCATTTTGCAAACCCCACTGTCAGTCTGCAAGCTGAAGCCCTGCAAAGCAGCTCCACGTCCTCTTTTGCTGCCACCAGCTCCAGGGGTGTGCAGGTGGCTTGTCCCACTCCCCGTGCAGCTGAACCCCCTTAACCTGAAAACCTCTACAGGAAAATCCACCAACCCAACCCCCTCCAGTTCTGCACTAGCTCGGAGCACCCACGGCCTCTTCCAAGCACATGGACAGCTGGCGAGTTAGGGCCAGGGAGGCACAACCTTCCCAAATCTCCCTGTCATCTTCCTGTACAGCCTCTCCTTCCTCTGGGACAATCTGCATATCACTGCAGGGCAAAGCCAGGCTGGTGCTGACGGGCTTTTCCCGTGTCCTAACCTCACCCCAGCTCCTGTCTGCAGAGGCTTTGGCTGCTGTTTGAGGACCAAGGTCTTGGGAGAAGTACGAGAAGAGCTGAGGGCAAGCTGGGACTGGTGGGCACTGCCCTGGGGGACTCTCTTGCATTGCTCAGTGCCTCCCAAGAATCATGCATGTCCTGCTCAGGGCAAGTTTCTCCCCTGCCAGAAGTGGAACTAGGGCTGGATGCAGAGCACTGAAGTGTGGGGTACAAAGGGGTGAGCAGGGCTGGGAGGACCACATGATCCTCTGCAGCATCCCAAATCCTTCTGAGCCAGAACCTGTGATGGACTTTTGAAGTCCGCAGGCTCTAGTTCACGTTGACAAGGATTTCTGTGATCCCTGATCTTAGGTAAGATCCCTGATCTTAGGTAAGATCCACACATGGCTCCTGACCCCGAGGAACTCAGCACCATGCTGCAGAGTGAAGCAGAGGAGGGTGTGCACTGGGAGAGGCAGTGGGACACTGAAAAGGCAAGTGAAGGAAGAAGGCAATAAAGAAAAAAGAGGAATTCATCCCTCTGGTCACCACCTCACAAGCCCCTCACCTGGAGAATAAGCCAGACACCCTTTCCTGATGCAGGCTGAACCTCTGCCTCCAGAGGTGCTGCTCTGTGTGGCTGCCACCTGCACCTGGCCCCAGGTGTGTCAGAGCTACCTGTGCTGGAGCAGGAGCCGCTGAGCTTCTCTTGCTGGCATGAGCAGCCTTTGTGCCACCTCGAGCTGGTTTGCAACCAGAACTAGGGACAGATAGTGAGGGACGAGCTTGGGGCTGCTCAGTGGAAACTCCATTGATTACTTTGTGCGGTACCTTCCCGACATCATGAACACCTCAGCCCCTGGGGAAAATCTGGGTTCTATCAGCTCTTATAAGCAAGTGTTTCGAAAGGTTTACAGAAAAGTAAAGTAAACAGAGCTCTGAGTAACAAAAGAGCCCCGTTTATGCATTCTTTGATTCACTGTAAAGGATGGTGTAAACTGACTTTTTAACCAAGCATTAGGCAAGATTTGGGCCCCCGCCATTATATAATAAACAGTGACATGGCTATATTAAAATATTTACTTAATGCACTGAAGTGACTTATAGTATGAGTGGCTACTCAATAGGATGGCCTAAGTGTTAAGGCGTCAGGTGCCATCGCCTGTATAAATATTCTGTGTGCACTTGTTTATAGGAAAACCCCATCTGGATTTGGCTAAAACAGCAGACACCCTGCTGACCCCAGTTTTTGCTATTGGAAAATATAACACAAGTGTTCACTCATCTAGAATAACAGCGGCGGTTAAGTGCCATCTGACAGACAGAAGGGTATTGGCTTTTCTCAATAGACAGCAGGCTTGGTGCTGTGAAGGGCTTCACAGCAGCAGCTCCCCAAGATTTACAGCATCCTGTGGACCAGCAGCAAAAGGATCTGCCTCCCCGCTCGCAGCCCTCGGCAGACGGGGACATCGGGATGCCCGGGCTCAGACAGCCCCAAACCCTGCTGGAACACGGAGGTGGGCTGTGCCACTGGGAGCTGACAAAGGGTCACGGCTCCTTCTCTATCCATCTGGCTTCTCTGAAAGGTGAAGCAGCTCGTGCCCACCTGTGGTGTCCCCCTGGTTGTGTGCCCCCAGTGCAGGAACGGTTTGGTGCCCTAAAGCCCGCGCTGGAGCAGCCACGTGCCCATAGCATGGTGCCACCTCCTCGGCTGGCACTCGGGAGCCTGGGACTCTGCCAGGAGTTTTGTTAGGTCTTTGCTGGCAGGCAAGGAGTAAAGAGAAAGGGAATCCCCTCCCAGGATGGAACGGAGAGGTGCCTACTCCCAGCTCCTGTCTCTCCCAGCTTCTCTCCCCACACAAGGCCCTGGACCGAGCGAGCACTGCGCTCCACCAAGGAAGAGCTGCTGCTCCTTCCACACTGCACTACACGTGTACTCAGGCATAGCCGAAACTGCTCATCCTCTGAGCCAGCTTCTACATCCAATTCCTTCTGAGTTCAGCTTTTATTGAAGTGAATGACATGAATTACATTGGCTTTCCAGGTAAGGGCTCTTTAGGACCTGTCACAACAGCACCAGCATTCTTCTCTTTCCCAGATAAAATCATCCTTGACAAAGGCAAGAACTGCATCTTTTTCTCAGATACATCTTTTTCTCTCAGCCAACCTACAATCAAATACCTACAAATCAGCTTGGCATCTTTCTCCTACTCATTTTCAAAAGGTGGGCTCAGCCTAGAGGACAAAGGTTCTTCCCCTATGGGGTCGTGGGGCACTGAACAGGCTCCCCAGGGCAGTGGTCACAGCCCAAAACCTGCCAGAGATGAAGGAGTGTCTGGACAACGCTCTCAGAGACAGAATGGGGTTGTTGGGGTGTCCTGTGCAGGGCCAGGAGCTGGAGTGGATGATCCCTGTGTGTCCCTCCCAGCTCAGGACGTTATCTGACTGTAGGACTCTGTGAGATGCAGGAAGGAACGGCCTGTCCCAAACCACCCCACTGGAATGAGAGGCTGTGAAAATCTCATCACTGCATGAGCCAGGGCAGAGAGGAAAACACCTTCACTGCTGCTTATCTCGGCCTCTGACTGTCAGCGCTGACACCACTGTGCCCACGTTGGCTCCAGGAGCTGTAAACTCCGCCGTGAGAGAGGGGAAGAGGGTGCAGGTGCAATTGTCAGACACAGCACAGTCCTGGCAGGCGGCAGAATTCCTGCCTGGGAGGGTTACATGTGGTAGGGGCTATCCCAGTGAGGGTTTCCCCTGTCTCTTGTGCAGTCACAGGTGAGTTGGTGGAAGGGACATCTGGAGAGGACCAAACTCCTGCCCAAAGTAGGGCTAATGAAAATCAGGTCACAGCTTTGTACAGGGGAGCCTTGAACACCTCTGATGATGAGACAACATGTAGGAAGTCAGCTGAGACTGGCTCCTTCTGTCAACTCCCTTGGGAGATCCTCTGTTCCCACGGGCAGGTGGGAGGAGGAAAAATGAGGTCACTGGGAGCCTGATCCCTGCCCTCAGCCAAGTCCTTGCCACTTCAGTTTCCTCCAGAAGGCTGCTGGCTCCAAAGCCCTCAGGTCTTCAGTTCCTTACTTGTCCTCCCACGAGTGTTCCTGAGTGGAACTTGGGTGGCTGAGGTGCTCAGTGCCTCCTGGTTCTTGTCTGAAAGGCTCTTGCCAGCTGGGCTTTCTTCCTGCAGGCAGAGGTGAAGGTGCCAGACGGCATTTTGGAGTGCCCAAAAGATCTACTGAGCTTGTAAAATAAGGGTACTTTTCCACTGGAAAATGATTCTGAAGGAAAATTGATGACGGTCGGCAGAGCAGTGCGTGCCCTGGAGGCTTGGCTGACCCTGGGCAGCGATGCGGGAGCTGTGCAGGGACAGTCCCCGGAGCTCTCCTCCCCTTGGCCGGTCTGCAGGAGGCAGCAGCTGGCTGGAGAAAGCACCGCCCTCCCGCAGGGCTTGGCACGCTGCAGGAATCCCCATCCTGTGGCTCCCTGAGGCAAGGACAGGTATGTCCCACCTGTCCCCGGGGAGCCAGCACCAGCACAGGGCTGTGTCCCGCTTCTCCAGGTGCTCTGACCCAGTCTGAGCAGGAATCCTGTCCTGCCTAGAACTTCCTCTTTTGCCAGCCCGTGCTCAGTCCCTGCAGCAGTGAACACGCCCTGCTCGTTCCTGGGAGTCTCTGGGGTACCTGGCCAGAGCCTGGCTGTCTCCTTCTTCCCCACCACCGTCCAGAGAGATGCTGAGTGGGAATGGCCACCCTTCGTTCTTGCTCCCTCCCTTTGTACCAGCCTTTAGCAATTCCACCCAGCCCTTCTGTCAGCATGCCCACAAGGATGTCAGCATTTCTGCACATCCCGTTATTTGAGAGCTATTGCTTTTCCTTGCCTCCAATGCACAGGTTAGAACGAAGGAAAGGAGGCCCTTCAACACGGCATTTTTCTTGACAAATCCATGTCAGCTGGCCTACTCTAGATGCCTGCAAATTGCACATTTGGTTACTTGTTCCAGTATTTCACGGTGGTTTTGCCATCATGTGGATTATCCCTTATATCTGGATCCTTTTGTCTCCTTGTCTGAGGACAGACACAACCTTTTGCCTGCCCTTGTTCTCAGGGAGAGCTGCCAGGAGCTGTGAGATGGCACCAGTTCCCTAAATGATCTAGACAAATCCAGCAGAATTTCAGCAGATCCAGCTGAGGTGAAAATAAGTGGATTTCACTTATGTAAGCACTCTTGAACTGATTCTCTTCTTACTCAATCCAAATTGATTCTTTTCTTATTCAATCCACATTTCTCCCCCTTTGTAGTTAGCTAATTGCATTAATCACTTCATTAAAGTTAATGACTCTAGGAGCAGTTGAAGCAGAGAAAGCACTGAATTCTTCAGCCCCACCATTCCCTCTGTTGTTGGCTTTCCCCTGTACTGAGCAGCACTTGCTTTTGTTGACCTGCCCAGCATCTTTTTTAACTAGGAAGAAACTGCAGCTGGGCAACCTTGCACCTGACCTGAAGAAAGCAGGGAAAAGCCCTGGCCAAGTGCAGTGGGTGCACGAGGTGAGGGAGGGACCGTGGTGATGGGCAGGATCTCCTCACCCACCTCTCCCCGTTGTGGTCCCACACTACCCCAAGGGTGCTGCTCCTGTGGCTCTGCTCACCCTCACTGGATTGAAGAGGGCTGGAAGTTGTAAAAGGCTCCCAGAATCTGAGCCTGCAGCTCTTTCAGGTTTGTTTTTCCCATCTGTATCCACATGATAAAGAGGTAGTGACCTCTTTTCCCCCGACTCCCAGCCTGTAGTCTCTAACACCCTGGGCAGTGTGATCACAGCCCCACCCTCAGGTCCTGTCCCGAGGCTTTGCAGAGCTGCCTGCCCCTGGGGCACACTGTGCCCTCACACACTGTACCCTGCCCTGTCTTTACCAGGAGCACAGTTTAGTCTCGTGCCCTTTCTGTTCAACACCACCACCCCAAACAAGGCCAGCAGGAGTGGGGAAGATGGTGCTCCCTTTCCCAGGGAGCTTCCCTACATCCGAGCTAGATGTGAAACAGCTTCTCAGGAGGCTCCTCACAACTCCTGACCCTCCTGCCTTCTCCAGGGCCGCCTGCTGCCCCAAGCATTGGGGTGGGAGTGTTCCCTGCTGGCTCCCTCACAGTGAAATGCTCTTGGGTGAAGCAGGGTCCTCCACTGAGAATGGGAGCCGAGTATCGCCAAACACCGATGGGGTTAGAGAGCGTTCTCATTTATTGCTCAGATCAAGCAGGATTATGTAGCATTTCCAACTAGTCACAAGTTGTCCATGCACCTTAACTAACTCTATGATTGGATATTTAGGTAAAATCAAGCCCATCTACTGTTTACTAATAACATGCGGNCAAACAAGTGTCCTCCCTCCTCCCAGCTCGTGGTTATCGCATCCCGTTAAACCTCCCTTTTTTCTCACGGACACCTCAAGGAGACTCTCTGCACTAAGTCATGTTAATCTCAGCACTCAGGGCAAGCAGGCCCTGCTAAGCCTGGCTTGTTCACTGCGTTCAGATACAGACCATGGCCATTCTGCTCTAAGAATTCTTCCACACTTGGGTCCTGCAGCTGGTGAGGCTTTATGAAGGCAAGGGGCCCTCAGCCTCTCCCACGCTGTGGCTGTGTGGACTGGTACAGCCAGGCTGTCACCCTGGGAAAGCTGGGATGGCCTGATGTGCAGGGAGCTCTCCCATCCCTTGGGGATAACGGGAATCAAGAGCATCTGCTCCCTGCTTGGACCTACAGACACCCACTGAAGATGGGCCCCGAAGCTGGAGATGGAATAGTCCCAGCACACAGATTAGATGAGTGTCGGGAGGGTGGGAAACAGAGACATTGTGTAATATTTTGGTCCAGAACTCCAGCATTTCCATCACTACAGGCATCACACAGGACTATCCAAGCTGTGGCCTTGAGGCAAAGACTGAAGATCATGGAAGTGGTGGGAAAGGTTGAGACACTGGGAAGACTGACATATAAGGGAAGATTCAGCGTGACTGCTGTGGGCAGTGGAGCACAGCGAGCCCCTCATTAGTGCTGCCCTGTGCCTCCCGTGAGAGCCCTCCCTGGGAAGGGAGCACTGGAGCAATGATAGCACTGGCTGAAATGCTAAGAAACTATCCTAACAAGATTTTCTGCAAATATTTTTGTGAAAATAAAAAACAGAAGCAGAAAACAAACATCTGCTAATAGCGCAGTTTTGGTGTTTAGAAGCAAATAAGGTTTTTTTATTAGTGTTGGTTTTTTTAGCAAGCTATCAGCTTAGCCAGGAATCAAATGTCAGGGTTAAGTTTTCCTAGAATTGCTAATATCTCAGCAAAATCAGCTCAGTTACTTCTAAAGAGAAGAAGAGAACAGCTGACACCTGTCACCTGTTCACCTCTGGAAGCTGGAAGAGGAAACTGGTATTTGTCTGTGAGCCTGGGGAACAAAGAGCCTCCTGTAGGTCACCTAAATGCCACCCACATCTGGCTGAGCTGCAAGCTGAAAATTGCCAAGCACGTGAAAACCTTCGTGCTGAAGCTGCTCTGGTAGGAGCTGGGAATGTGCTCCTATCTGCTGGTCTGGGCAAAATAGGGCAACCTGTGCTGCCCTTTCCTGTCAGTGTCACTGAGACTGTCCCAGACATAAGCTGTGGGGACAGAGCAGGTCCCTGTCCCCTGTGCCACTGCCATGTGCCATCAGAGCTTACCTTGTGCTCAGCTGACAGCACAAGAGAGCCCTGTCTGTGCCAGGGAGCTCTAGAGGTGCCAAGGGGCAGCATCTTCTCTTCCCAGCAAGATCCCTGATTCTTCCCATCCTTACCTGAGGGGACAGCCACCTTCATGCAGCCATTCCCCAGCCCTTCACGTCCCTGCACTGTGTCTGTTTGACCTGACTGGTGTTCGGGAGGACTCCTGCCTATCCCACCTCTCCTGTCAGAGTGGTGTGTAGAGGTGGAGCCCTGCCAGATCCAGGGAAGGCCCTAGAGATCGTATAGCCGTGTGCTGGCTGACAACTCCCCCCTTTTCCTGCCGTGTGGGCAGACAGGCTGCCAGCTTCTGGTGACAGATCTTTGCAGACGGCTCATGCCCACGGAAGGGAAGGGTCACACTCTCCTCTCCTGTCCCCTATCCCACCTATTCACACAATGCTGTAACTGAGTACTGCTCAGGGTATGGGTGAGACCAGGTGGAACAGACTCTTCCAGCCTCCAGAGCATTCAGTGTGGTCCTGCTTCCCGGACCTAATGCTCCCCTTCTTCCTCTGGTCTGTCCTCAGAGTGCTGAGTGTCACACACCCCTGCCCGAGCACTCCTGCCCTGGCAGGGGCCCCTGTGCCTGCAGCAGGTCCCTCTGCATCCCACAGAGGTTCCCCTGAGTCCCAGCAGCTGTGCCAGGAGCCGTCCTCCGGGCTGAGCTCCCGCAGAGCCTGCAGGGTGTGCAGGACTGCAGCGCAGCATGGCCAGCGACGTTCCCAATGCAATCCACCGCTCGGCACAGGGATGGAGCTGGCTTTCCTAGAAATGACAATGCCAGGCAGTAGTTAGGAGGCTGCTGGGTTTTTTCACTCCCTCTGTGCCCGCAGAGAGGTGTTCCAGAACCGCAAGCATGGAGCAGTTTCTGCCTGCTTGCGTTTGAAGAGCATCATCCTGGCAGGGTTCCTGGCTTGCTCACACGGGAGGCAGTGGCTCGGAAGCAACAGCCCTGTGACTTCACCAAAGCCACTGCACAAAGCTTTCCCCGAGTCCCATGGTGGGAGTGAGACTGGCTACACAGCTGCTAAAGGACTGCTGGCTTTCGAGGAATGAGAATATGAACAAGTGTTTTGGTTTCTTTTTCTCAGATAGAAAAAGTCAGTGAGGTACAGCCTCTCTGCTGGAAACCTGCACAGACAGGAGTGCTTCCCCCTCTCCGTGCTGCCACGGATTGCAGCCCTTCCTTCACAGCACTCCAGGACACAAACCTGTCCTCTCAGGCTGAGGGCCCAACACAGTGAAGCTGCCATGGCAGGGGGGCAAAGCCCCAGCCTGGGTGCTGCCTGGGCTGTTTGGGACATGGTGGGGGCCTCAGTGGACAGGGAGGGACGGAGGCTCCAGGTTTCAAGTGCAACCTCCTTCTGTGTGTGTTGGGACACAGAGGTGCAAGGGAGATGGTGGGTGATGGCGCACAAAAAGTGGGTTCCAGTACTTATCTGTGGCCTTTTGGCCTTTTTCTTCCTCTGATATTCTGCACTGCTGGCGAAACACAAGATCCCAGGATCCCTGTCACTGCTGTGAAGCTGTCGGTTTTATTGTGAATTTTCAGCTTTTGGAACCACTTACACCTCACGGGGTGCAGAGAAGATTATGTCAGTGAATAGAGAGAGCCAGCTACTCCTAAGCCTTCTAATTCTCCTCCCATAATTTTGGGAACAAGTCTGCAGTTAGCCAAGCAGTAGCCAAAGCACTGGCTACATCCAAGGGGCCCAGCAGGAGACTCGTTCCATGACAAAGAGCTAAGCAGTGGTGCCTTGTGTGCCTTCAGGGCTGAGCCAGAGCATCAGGCAGGAGCAGAGGCACTGGGTCCCCTAGACTGCCCATCCACAGTGACCCCCAGTGTTATGTTAGTTGTTGACCTATTGCCCTTTTTCTGGGCAGTTTTTCACTCATCCTCCAGGTCCTCCAGCTCTGAGGTCTCAAGTGGCCTCATGTCACCTTGTTTCCCTTTCTACCTCTCCACCAGCATCACTTGTTCTCAGACCAATCCTACCTGTTCCCCCACCTGGATCCCCATATTGTTTTACTGTTGTGCCCACCTGGGCTCCTGAGTCCGTTTCCACCCTGGGGCCCTTCTCGTGTGTTCTTCCTCTGCCCTGCAGACTCCGTGTTGTTTTCCAGGACTGCCACATCCAGAGCCTGGTCCTTCCCCAAGCCTGTCCCCAGCAGGGCTCACGGAGCAAAACACACAGGGCTGCAGCTTGGCCTGTGCAGGCAAATGCCTGCAAGGCTTTAGGTGCTAAACTCCAGCTAGTTCCCATCGAGTCTGTGTGAACCGGAGCTTTTCAAACACTTTTAATGTTCCCAAATTTGGGCATCTTTTCTCTGGGATAGCAAGAGGCACATCTTGACACACACACCACCACCTCTGCCAAACGTCATGTGCTGCTCCACAGCCTGCATGTGCTGGAGCTTCTCAAAATTAAAGTTGTAAGAACTTTGAAAAAAATGAGGAAAATCAACTGGTTTTCTCTAATCTCTTTCTCTGATGCAACTTCACTGATTTCAGTGTGATGTTATAAACAAATCCAGAACAAGACAGATACATGGCATGAGGAATCCTGGTCCTGGGCATTCATCAAAGTTATTGACAAATGAAAAGAGGCCCTTGAGATGAGAAGTGTTGAGTGTCCTGAACCACAAAGATTATTGCTCACTTGCTTGTCATTAACAACAAGCCACACTTCAATCCTGAATGCTGAATTTAAGCTATAATTGCCCTAGGCTCACATTTGGTTTACTTCAGAGGTACCAGTCATTTTGAAAAGAGTGATGCTGATGCCAAAATCCAGGACATTTTGTGTAAGATGAGATCAGAGGAATTAAAGCTGTCAAAACACAGTTCTCTAAAGTGCCATTGAGAGCACACTCGGTCTGCCCAGATCAGCCCAGAGAGGCCTGCACCCAGAACTGTATTTGCCAGCCCTTTGCCCATCCTGTGATGATCCTTCTTTCCTGGAAAGCTCTTCCATCTTCCAGCTGGAGTTTGTCCTGATAGTCAGAATAACAAACACATGTGATTTTGACCAGGAACACCACAGTACTTGGATTGTTCTTGGCACATGAAGGTTCTTCTAAGCACTCCCTGATGCCCACCGAGATGTTTGAGCAGATCCACATCTACCCCAGTACCCAACTCCTACCCATTTCTCACTTGGTTTCCACCAATGAGCCAGAATAGGGACACTACCAAGAGGAATAATTAAGAAAGGCAATCTCTGAGCTTAAACATCCACACTGCAGCTGGTGGACTGAACTACAATATTTAAAATTCACTCTGCGAGGGTATATCACACACATCCTGTCTGAGACCTGAAATCCTCCGCTTCCCTCGCAGCCTGTGAGACCAGACAGAGTGCACGGACCTACCTGGAGAGCTGTCAAAGGGCACAGGCTTGGATTTCTCCCACATTTACAGCATGCAAATATTTCAAGGGTCAAGAATTATTCAGTGACAGACACTAACTGCAGATCACAGACAGATTCAAGACAGTCACCACCTGGTCACAGTCAAATTATAGGAAGATGCAGGCAAAACTGTCCCATCTGTTCAATAATTAATTATTGACCTTTCCTGCGCCTGAAGCCCCGGAGCAATCCCTCTGCCTGCGCCACGTAAACACGCTGATGGTCTGTGTAGACTGGGAGTGCCGCACCTTTCATTGCTGTTTAGCTCAGCCCGACATGCCATGTTTCAAACCGCTCCAGGGTTTGCGTTTCCGCACCAATCTAAACTTGTCTGAGGGCGGCTCAGCCTTTCCTGCTGCACTCAGGGAGCCACGGTGCTCTCTGCCCCGCAGAGCCCTGCGCCAGGGTCTGCTCCCCCCAGCCTCTCCGTTGTTCAGCTCAGTAATTCCCAGCAGCGGGAATTGCCACTTTGGAGCCTCCTCGTTCACAGCTAGGACAGGAGGATAATTTTTCAGCCGAGGACAGTACATACAGCGTCGCCAAGATCCGTATCACACAATCAAGGAAACTGAACATATATTTTGTACTTACTGAAGTTTGTTGCTTCCCTCCTCCTTTCTCCTGCTTTCTTTCCTACCTTAGGTGCTTTCACAGAGATCTCACATTTTCCTGTCTAAATTTCATTTCTCCAGCCCTTCCAGATCTCTCACCTTCCCGTGCCTCTGCTGTTAGCACCAGGCTGCTCCAGCTGGTTCTTGCACCATGTCCACTCGGCAGGACCTCCAAGCACTCTGGCTGGCGTTGCAGGAGTGGGGAAAGAGCAGCCTGGTGATGGGCTCCCCCAACAAGCAGAGCTGGCCCCTGGGCCAGTGCGAGTGCCTGCACCAGATCACCTCCAGCCTCCTGCCCGAAGGGTCAAAATGTGTTCTTCACCCTGAGGGGAAGGCTCGGAGCTGGGCAGGAGTAGCACCGCAGCTTCCCCAGCGAACAGGGAAGAGCTGTGAAGGGTCAGAGGGTGAAGATCACCCCCAAATCTGGTCCTACTGAGATAGAGGATTCCCTTAATCTGTTAATCCCTTCTCCAGTTCTGTGTTACCGTGGGGTCAATGCACACTCAACATGATAAAAGTGCTGCAGGAACGAAATGCTAATAAATAACTTTTATATTCTTCATTTCTTCAGTTGTGACATATATAAAGGAGATAAAACGGGCCCTCTGAGAATCCAGCCTTAGCTCTTATCTTCTGTTTGAACCGTTAAGTGCCAGCTTGGTTATTACTCATGCTCTTGACATTGAAGTTTTTCCTTCAGCAGTAAGTCTTGTGCTGAGGTTGCTGTGAGTAATCTCTGGGATTTAGGCAGCTGCATGCTCAGGCAGACACTCACCAACACAGCTGAGCCCCGACGCCTGCTCCCTTCTCCCTCTGCTAAGCCCCAGCAGGGCTGACTTTGACCATTCCCTCTTCCCGCGCTCGGGGATGGGGAGCACCGATGAAGGTAAGACCCCGTGTGCAGGGAGAGATCACCAGCCTGTCCTGCCTGCATGCAATCACAGTCTCCTGAGCTGGAAGGGACCCCCAGGATCATCCAGTCCAGCCCCTGGCCCTGCACAGACACCCCAACAATCCCACCCTGGGCATCCCTGGCAGCGCTGTCCAAACGCTCCTGGAGCAGCCTCGGGGCCGTGTCCATTCCCTGGGGAGCCTGGGCAGTGCCCAGCACCCTCTGGGGGAAAACCCTTTTCCTCAATCCAACCTAAATCTCTCCTGGCGCAGCCCCAGCCCTTCCTGGGTCCTGTCCCTGGCCATGGCAGGTAGGACAGCAGTTCACATACAGAACGGCCTGGTTCTGCTGGCCAGGGGACCGCTGCCTCCATTCACAGAGCCAGAACCTGTGTCCCTGACTCCATGAACCAGCAAAGTTCACCAGCCTGGCCCAAAAGCCCATGAGGCTGTGCTGCAAGGGACAGAGCTGTCCTCTCCAGCTGGCTGGGGCACAGAGAGGCTCACTTGGCTTTCAGGTTGTCAGTAGCAAGTTCAGTGCCAGGTCATCCTGACATCTGGTGTCAGAGATGTCCGGCTGGTGCCATAGGTGTGGGGTTCACACTCACCAGTCATGGCGTTACCAGAATCCAAGATGCTGCAACAAAAATGAGACGACTTCAGCTCATTTCCCAAGACTTGACACAAAGCCTGGGTTGTTCAGGTTGCATGGGCACAAAGGGCCTGGCTGCAAGGGTCTGGCCTGTGGGTTTAGGACAGCTCCTCTGACATTGGCCTACAAGGGGGAGCAGCAGCATTGTATCCTCAGTGTAACTCAGTCCATAGGGATTCATCTTTACTACACATTTTCCAGAGCAGATTCCCAGAATAATTCTCTTTCAGTTTTTAAAATATATCTCCTCGCTAACCAGAAAAGCAGTTTATAAGACACTTGGCTTCTGCTAAAAACCTTTCCAAGGATGTGGCTGTGTAAATCAGTGCTTGTCCCTGGTCAGTCATCACAGCCTGCTCAGCCTCTGGTCACGTGAAACCTGTGGATCTGCTGCCACTGTCAGGTACGGATCTGCTACAGCCCATCCCGGGAAAGCGAGCCCGCAGTGCCTCCTGAAGGGACACCACTCAGCTGTAATGATCCTCCAAGGTGTGAAACCTGCTGGCCGGGACATGGGGCGAGTGTGCCCCAATCACCCAGGTGTCCAGGTGATGGCCTCACCTCACCTGAGGGGAAGACTGACCAGAAGTTTAATGGACCTCAGTGATGGTTTGGCCAGTTCAGCTGAAGATGAAAGCAGCTGTATCTCACCCTGGTCAAAGAGATGCTGTGCTCAGCTTGAGGTGGGACCCCGGCCTTGTGCAGAGGTCCAGTGCTACTGCTCGGGGTACAGAGCACCTCAGTGCATTCAGGGGTGCCTGTGAGGTCTGCCTTATCCCTGTAAGGACACTGATATCCATGGATGTTTGGGAATGTCCATGATATCCATGCCTGAGGTCTCTGCTACAGTTACCTGTGAACACCCAGAATACCCAGAGCCAGTCAGGCCCTAAAGCCAGGGTTTTCCTCAGAGACGCAATTCACTGTGCCCTACAGTCTGAAACCCACCTGAGCACACAGCTCTCTTGCAGCCCCAGCCGTTGTCCAGCCTGATCAGAGCAAACCAATAAACCAGATCAATGATCTCTTCCACCTCCTGACTATGCCTTGTTTTCTCTGCAAATTCCCTGTGTCTCCTGTCCCACGCAGTGCTGCTGCACTCACAAAAGGAGCTGCTGTGGAAAGGGCTTCGGTGCCCCCAAACTGAGACTCTTCACTGCCTGAGCATCCCTCTCTGGTGGTGAGAGGACAGTGAACGAGGCAGGACACAGCATTCCAGCAGAGCAGGAACGTGCTCAGTACCTGCTGTGATGGGAACCAGAGCACAACAGGGACCTGCCCGTCCTGGCAGCTGTACTTGCCCCTAGAGTAAAACCTCATTCAGGAATGCCTGTGAGTTTAATACAGAGTATCAGAAATCAATATTCAGCTGCTTCCTCCCCTCCAGGGAGCGAGGCCAGGTGTTTCTTTCTGAAAACGGTTCTGAATCAGAGGCGTGTTTTTCCAGCCAGAGAATTCCAGCACGAAAAGTCTTACGCTAAAGAGCTGCAATAAAATTGATCTTTTATCCCGAATAGACAAAGCCTGTCTTACTCCGTTGCCTTCCCCCTCTTATCAGCCCTGGCAGGAGGCAGTGGGTCCTGCTGACCTCGTGTTTCACGGACGGAACAAATGGCTTCTCCAGCAGCTCTCTGCTGGCAGGTCTCCTCCTGGCACTTCAGCGGGCCCCTGCCGCGCTGCGAGACCGGCCCTTGCAGACCCTGTAAGTACTGTCCGCAGCAAAACGAACTGCCTTCCCTCCAGGCTTTTCACCCAGCCATTGTAAATCCTGCTGGCCTGGTGCCAAGCGCTACGCTAGACACAACCATAATACAGTCATTTTTCTTCTGCACGTTGGAGAAGGAAACAGCAGAGATGCTGTTCTTTCAAATAATTTAACAAAATACAGATCCCAGCTCAAGGTAACTCTTTAACCTCTTCAGTGAGAGTCTTCGCCGCTGCCAGGGCTGCGCTGTCCTGCAGTCTGTCTGACCGCAGCCGCGTGCGGGGGATTTTCAGGGCCAGGAGCTCTGTGCTGGTCTCAGAAAGCAGATCCACTCAAAAGTGTGCTGGTAGGGAGCAGCCTGGATAAATGGAGCGATAGCAGCTGACCCTCCAGGGGGTTTTATGCAGCGAGAGCTTAGATGAAGGATTTGCTTCTGGGAAGAGTCATCCCTGGTGACTGGAGGAAATCAATAAGAGGAAATGCCGTTTCAGAAAATGTTTGTGTCTCTCAGACCTTCTGGTCTGCAGCAGCACCCGCAGTGTCCCAGGCAGGCCCTGCTCCCTGTGCATGCCCTGATTTGCTCCAAAACTCTGAATTGCTGACCCCTCCTGCTCCTCCCCGTGGATGCTGAGCCCTGTGGACACAGCGATGCCACACAGCTGAGCCAGTGGAGCTCCAGATGCACAGTCAGATCAGATGGAAATATCTCTTACTCCAGATAAGAAGGCGGGTCATGTGCTTCCTGCTATTTGCATTAGAAAAGAAATTCTCTGGAAGATGAGCTTAAACATCAGACCTAAAGCCACTGTATGATGGCCAAACCCTGAATTTCCAGGCTATCCCTCTGCAGCATGCCAGGAATACATTCCCAGCTATACTTCACTACGCACCAGGTGTGGGGACATCCCACGATGAGAGGCGTCCAGCTCAACCACCAAGCCAAGCAGCTTCAGGCACTGGGCTCCTGGAGGAGCGGAGCCGTGGTGGGCACACACCTGCACAGCTCTGCAGGAGCCAAGGGACACCTCCTGGGCCCGAAGAGGAGCTCAGGGGATGGGTGACAGCCTCCCTGTGCTTCTCCGGGTGTTTGTCCCACACCTGTATCCCAGCTGCTGCCCTGTGGTCCGTCAGGGCGAGCTGCCCTCCTGACAGGTCACACTCCATGAGCAGGTGGCTTTGCAGCAGCAGCAGCCACTGGAGCTCCTCTGCAGAGCCGAAGTGCTCGTCCCCTGTGCCGCCACAGACATCCAGCCCTGCCTGTGCCCTGTGGTGCAGAGCTTTACACAGCCCAGAGATCCTGCCTGGGCCCTGCCGACAGAAAGGGCTTTTCCAAGGAAAAACAGGACAGGAAAGACCTAGTAATCCCCCGAAAGAAACACCAGCACATTCCTGCAGGCAAGCAGTTACGTGACGGGCGGCAGAGACGCTCCCCAAAGCCGACAAGTACCATGTGTGGAAATTTCAGCTCCAGCTCTGCAGCCGGGCTATCATCATGGAGGAGGTGTAAGCCAGCCCTGCCAAGAATTTGGGGCTCTGCTGCACGGTGCTGTCTGCATGTGCTGCGCCCTCTGCCAGACCTGCCCCACGCAGGTCTCAGCTCAGGGGTGCACCCCGAGGGTGCCCACGGGCCAGGGGTGCTCCTGGCTCCGTTGTGGAGCGCTGACAGGCTCGCTGCATGTCCTGTTCTGGTCCGGGGCACTGGGGAGATGGCACTGGAGGGGGACATGGGGGTGACCGCTGGGGCTGCGCCTCTCCATCCTGCTGGAATTGGGGTGGAGTAGCCACCCAGCACCCCTGTCCCTCCTGCTGCCTCCATGCAGCAGGACAGCGGGGAAACACGGATTATTGTGGGGTCCAGCACCAGTTCAGGAGGTGGGAGGGGGGTCACTGGGGAACATCCATCCGTTGGGTTCCATCCAACGCCTGCAAGAGCCACTGGGGCCACAGTGCCTGGGAACAGCCCGGCAGTACGTTGGGACGGGAAGTGTGTTGGCATCGGGGCTGGCACGGGAAGGCTTTAGAGCTTGGGGATGGCCCAGCCCAGGTCCTGCACCTGTAGCCAAGCTTTGCAGAGAGCTCCAAAACACACAGCCTGGCCTGGGGCAGCTCTGACAGCACAGAGAACAGGACAGAAGGTGAGCAGAACCCATGAAACGTTCTCCTTAGGACATTGTGGGGTCAGAGAAGGTCTGGAGAGCAGTGGTGGGAACGGAGAAGGGAGGCAGCTGCTGCTGTGTGAGCAGGTATCTGCCCTGGAGAGGTACAGGCGGAGGCAGGAGCCAGCAGGGCTGACAGACTCACGGGGGTGATGGGAATGTTGTTCCCCCAGCCCTGCTGTGCTAGAAGCAGGGCACAAGGTGATCCTGTCAGGGAACCAGTTAGCAGCATATGAAATCACTTCTTTATGCAACCACTGATGAATGTCTGAGCATGGGCTGCCATGAGAGCTTGTAGAAAGAGGTGCTATCAGTTGAAAACAAAATTAGATGAATATATTGATTAATACTTCTTGAAAGGTGGTTGTAGTGAGGTGGGGGTTGGTCTCTTTTCCGGGCAACAACTGATAGAACAAGAGGACACAGTCTTAAGTTGCGCCAAGGGAAATATAGGTTGGCTATTAGGAGAAAATTTTTTACAGAAAGAGTGGTAAAATATTGGAATGGTCTACCCAGGGAGGTGGTGGAATCACCATCCCTGGACGTATTTAAAAAGAGATTGGATGTGGCACTCAGTGCCATGGGTTAGATTAGTTGAGGTGTTGGGACAGAGGTTGCACTCGATCATCTTGAAGGTCTCTTCCAACTTGGAAGAAGAAGAAGAATTAGATGAATTAATTAGACCTCTGTTAAAATGTCAATATAGCAGCAGAGAGGTTTCAGGGCAGCACGTGTCAGAGCCCTGATCAGACTGAGGCTTCCCTGCAGGAGGGACAGAGTCTAACTCGGGGAAGGGCCACGTTGCAGCTCATCCTCACCTACACTCCCAGGGCTGCTGCTGCTGCTGCTGCTGCTGCCGGGCCTTGCTGGCAAACCTGCCCTCTGAAGGGCCCTTTCAATGAGCTGGGAAAATAAATCTGTGTACAGCAAGGAGAGGTGCCAGACGTGACACGACTGACAGGCATGAAAATCGTTCCCAATAGAAGTCTGGACCAGCGTTTTGGGGATCCTATACACACCCCATGCATGTGTGTCACAGCCTCTCTTCCCAAACCCCAGGAAGCACCAGCCCTACTCTCCCAAAATACTGAAAGGGCATTTCCAAATCAAAGCTGTGAATCTGACAAGGAGGAGTATCAACACCAGATGCAGCAGGGAGGCGGGGGGGATATACACAACATGAGGAATGGGGCTGGCACAAGAATGTGGCTGTCAGTGTGTCCTTCACACCTTCTGAAGAGGGTGATGGATCTTGAGTCAGTGAGCAAGGGACTGCTCCAGAGAGCAAGGACTGGACTGGACTGCACCACAGGTGTCCATGAAAGCCATTCCTGGTCTGTAAAATATCTTGGGCTGCTCCCAGAAAGGTGCTGTGAGATGCCTTCCACACCATGTGAAGGTCTCTGGTTCTTTGAAAATGTGAATCCAGCATCCCAAGTACCCTGAACTGGTTCTCACCACCAGCACCCTGCTGCTCCGTCTCCAACAGCAGAGATGTAAGCATGACCAGGAGTTGGGGTTGGAGCACACCTACCTCAAGAAAAGAGCCACTGCTTTATTTTTTATTTTGGGAAGATCATCTGACACCAGATTTCTCCCCTCCACATGCCCCACCTTCCCTGCCAGCCACCCTGGTACTTTCTGGGGAAAAAATATGGAAATCCGAAGAAACCTCCCACTCAGATATGTTCTCTGCAGCAGTAGATGGAAACACAGTGAAAAGACCTCAGTGTCACAGCAGCTGAGTTCAGCTTCTAGAAAAATGCCACCAGCTGTACTGCTTTCCTCAGTGCATTCACTACAATTTTCTGTGTCTCATGACTTGCCTTCTGGAGAGGTGTCACCAGGAAATTTGTCACCACTTGATGTCTGAGAAAGCAAAAGAGAGGGGAGGGAGGTCCCTGAGACTGGCTGCGATGGGACAGTGACAGGGCTGAGTGTCATGGGCTGGGCCCAGCTGCTGGAAGGGCATTTCTGTGCTGCTGGAAGGGGATTTCTGTGGTGCTGGAAGGGCATTTCTGTGCTGCTGGAAGGGCATTTCTGTGGTGCTGGCAGGGCATTTCTGTGGTGCTGGAAGGGCATTTCTGTGCTGCTGCTGCCGCTGCCGCACACATCTCGTGTGGGAGTCCCGGGGTAACGGCGCTGATGGGAAGCAGCACCAAAGGCAGGCAAGTAGACAGACAATAAAGAGGCTCCTCTTCCTTTCATGAGCTCTCATCCCTTGTGGCAGGTTTATAACAGTTGACTCCAGCGGTGCTGGGCCCGAGGAGCTGGGAAGTCGTTACCCGTCTGGGAGCTGGCAGGGAATGGGAACATTCACCTGGGACGGGGCCCAAAGCGTCACCTTTCCAGAGCCTTGAACTTTCTGGGTGAATGACTTAGTTTAGATTAAAGGAATCAACAGAACCAAGTGTAAGGCATTCTCTGCTGGTAAAACAGGATCAGCACTGCCTGCACTGCCAGGAGGCTCCTGGGAATTTAAAGGAGAAGCAGACAGAAAGCAAATACTTGGAAAGGCAGAAATCTCAATTGCTGGGTGATGTGCTGGGGCCAGGAGGATGTACAGTCAGAGAGGAGCTTTTTTGGTTTCAAAGACACATTCATATTTTGATAGCTCAGTTACTTTTATTCCCAATAACTTCCAAAGAAAAAAGAAACTGTCTGCTCTGAGATTATCTCTGCAGAGATATGTGGAAAGCAAAGCAGAGCTGTAAAATATCTCCAGTTAGGGATCACAATCTGGAAGAAGAAAACAGGAAACATGAACCCAGTGGAAACCCAAAGATAAACGATCATCCTGCTAAGGAGATTCTGAGACAGGGAGATATTTCCTGCTAAAGAAAGGAGGGTTTGTGGAAGTTACACCTCATCTTATACATCAGGAGAAGACTTTCCTTCCAGGAACGAGGCAAAGAAATTATTGCTTACCTTGGGGAAAAGGATAAAGAGGGCAGGGGGAGCATTTCAGCTCTGCAGACAGCACTGTAATGCATGTGACATGGAGAGCTGTGACATGGGGACCAGACCCGTGACAGGGCTGGCAGGGAACGCTCGGGTCCTGTGGCAGAGTTATTTTTCTCCGGAGCGAGCTGAGGTCAGGGAGGGGACACTGCTGCCCACCCCCTTCTGGGAGCTGAGCTGTGCTCTGCGGTGGGACAGGGCTGTGCTGGGCTCGGCTGCTGCAGGAGGGGCCAGCACGGGCACAGCACAGCCACCCAACACTGCTCTGGCCGCAGCATCCCCGGCACCAGCAGCAGGCAGACGTGTCTGGAGGAATAAGCACCACAGGGAATTGCAGCCACTGCCCAGCCGGAGAGGCAGCAATTTCCCATCCCACCCTCCCAGTCCTCTCCAGTGGCCATGGGAGCTTTCCCACCCACCATGGGTGCCTTTCTGCCCTGGAAGATGCAGCCTGGCATTTCCCCGCTCTGCAGCTTGTGCCATTGCCTCCTGGTTCCAGAAGGGAGCGTTTGAAGAATGGCTGCTTGCAGTTTTTCCACCCGGTCTCGTCTCTGTGGGGCCTGCATGCACCCCAAAGTATTGTGTGCCCGAAGAGTTGGCAACGTTCTGGGCCTACTGACACCACAGTCACCGGGAGAAATCCTCACCCCATGACACTGGGAGGCAGAAACCCCACTGGCTTCAAGGGAGCGAGGGTTTCACTTGCTCCTTCTCAGCCTGCACTTTGTCACAGATCTGCTCGGGAGCTTTTTCAAAACAACATCCAAGGGAGCTGCCATGACCCAGGAGACTGGAATGTGTCCCTGGGAAAGCCTCCCTGGCACTGCCAGGAGCAGAGCACGGCATGGCCATGCCTGCTGGGGGACGAACCTGCCGCTGTGTCCTGCCTCCGAGGGAGCGTGACCGCGGGCCCTCCACAACAATTGCAGCCATGCCCGGCGTGTTTGTTCCCCTGCTCTCCCATCTGCCTCTTGCTGAAAATGCTGGCCCTGGATGCGGATCACACACACCAAGGACTGGCTCCAGCTGTACCGGGCTGGGAAGACAGCCCAGATTTATGGCACGAGCTGCGTGGCCCATGCCTCGCAGTGCCAAGGGTGGGGGGCTGTTGACGCCTCAGACATCTCACAAATCCGCCCCAGGAGGAGCTGGCTCTCCCAGCAGCACTGCCCCCGTGGCAGTGGTCTCTGGCTCACAGCATCTGGGCGCTCTCAGAGCAAAGAGCAGTGTAGGGAGCCTTGTCTCGGGATGTCTCAGAGCCCTGACAGGACCCGACGAGTGGGATGACTGACTGTGCAGGGCACCAAAAATCAGCTCTGCCTGTAACGGCTCCCATCGTGTCTCGGGATGTCTCAGAGCCCTGACAGGACCCGACGAGTGGGATGACTGACTGTGCAGGGCACCAAAAATCAGCTCTGCCTGAAACGGCTCCCATCGTGTCTCGGGATGTCTCAGAGCCCTGACAGGACCCGACGAGTGGGATGACTGACTGGGCAGGGCACCAAATATCAGCTCTGCCTGAAACGGCTCCTTCCCCGGTGTCTGGGTCTGTGCTTGGTCCCCTCCTCTCCTCCAAGCCCAGCTGCCTGCCTGCCCTCCTGCCCACACCTGGAAAACTTGCATGGTTTTATGCCTGCATCTGGCTTTGCACATGTTAAAGCCACAGCAGGGCTGTGTGAAACCCCTGGGGAGATGCAGCTGAGGAGGGTTCCCCCATCAAGACTCTTTTGGATGATTTAGAGCCAAAGATGCTTGTTCTCTCTATGTGTTTTGCTTCAGTATCTCGTTGGTCATTTTTTTCTTTCCTTGAGTGTGTTATTTTAACCTCATGCCACTATATAATACCAGAAACATAATGAATAATAGTACCAGGCTCTTCAGCTATTTGCTCAGTGTTTCCCTGGGGTTTGACGCATGCCTGCCTTCCTATCCTCATTCCCTGTCACTCTTTTCCAGCCAGGCAGAGCCCGTGCTCTGTGCCTGTGCTGAGAATGCTGTCGGCACCTCTGTGCCTGGGGAGGAAGGACATCCCCAGCTGCAGCGCCTGCTCACATTCACCCCGCGTGGCCCTGCCGAGGTCAGAGGTGCCAAACACAGAGATGAGGCCAGAAGGCACAGTGGTGGCTCTCTGGGGTTTGCTCTGCAGCAGAAGCCAAGAAAGAACCAAGAGGAGCCTCCCAGATCCAAGCCAGTCCCTGACTCATGGGTCTCTGTGAGGGGTCCGTGCTCCCCCAGATTCCCCGTTCTCTTGCGGCCAAGGTTTGTGCCTTACAAGGGGTGGCCAGTGAGCAGCTGGACCCCACAAGCCAACAGCTGCCCCAAGCCCTGTGAGGGGAAGCACTGACCTCCCGGACCAGCTCTCACCCTCCCCAGCTGGGATTGCTGTCCTGGTGTCCATGGCACAGGAGGACTCCTCTTACAGGACAGAGCATTCCACTATTCCTTTTGCATCTTTGGGTCGTTCCAATAGATTTGGAGCAAGCTTGACTATTTGGGGAGCTTACAGTGTCCATAAACAAGCAGTGGGGAAGAAAGGGATATGAATTCCCACATTCTTCTGGCTAGGCTGGCAAACTCAGCGCTTAGTCTCGAGGAAGACACCTTATGCCAGATGGAGGGAATGCCTCCTTAGCTTCTCAGGCTTGCTCAGCCTTTGTGCAGAACCGGAGCTCTGAATTTTGGCATGAAATCCTAACCAGTAATGACAAAGTTAGGAAAAGCTCAGCCCTGAATTCTGATGGCTTTGGAGGCCAAGCTTTCCTCCTGCCCGCGTATTTGACACCCCAGAGCTCTCACATCCTTGTCCCCATCCCTGATGATGTTCCTCCTACCCTGTCTATATTCTGGCCAACTTTCTGGGAGTTCCAGCTGTCCCCTCCCTCGTCTGATGCTGACCCAGGCTGCACCTCTCAGCTCTTGGCAGTCTCTTTGTGGAAGGTGAGGCTTGAGAAGCAGCCTGAGAGTGTGAAGAGGTCTCTCGGGTCAGGATTCTCAGCTGCAGCAGGGGTTCATGGGCTGGACCCTTACTGCTGCCCACACCCCGAGGTGGCCTCTGCATGCTGGAAACAGCAGCCACTCATGGAACTACTGTCCAGCATCACAGGCTGGGAAGCTGAGATGTGGAAAGCAGAGTCTCCCTCACAAATGGCTGGAACCTGAAAATCAGCACACAAGAGTTTATAAAGAATTGGTCCTTGAGCTCCGCCCCATTCATGTTTATTTTTAACAAAAGTCGGAATATTGTTCCAAAGGACTGGAAGAGGCCAACAGTGTACAAATATTTACAGAGCATAGAATAAACTGTCAGCCTCTTAACTTGACATCAGTCCCAGCTGAAACTGTGGCAAGCTGATACAAGACTGCTCAGAGACAATCGAAAGCTGTTTCTGCTCCTAAAGCATGAATTCAATAGATAATTTTATGGAGCTTGGTCTGTAAACACCCTGGAGCCCTCCCTAAAGGCTGAAACTTGGTGATATTTTGTTCCTGAAATTCTCATTGACCAAAAATGACATTTGCACTGCTAAGTGGATCTAACTGCCCAACAGTCTGGCCCTGAAATGTGTCTGAAATAGTCACCTATTTCACACCCCGAAATAGTCATCCTCTGATGGTGTGGCAGGAGTTTCTGGGGAGCGGCACATTGCTGTCCTGCTCTGAACCCCACACAACATGAGCTCTTTAATGGTGATCTGGGGAAAATTATTCCTCTTGGAGAAAAATATTTGCTGCTGTGTTTTTCAAAGCCAAAGAAATGTGTTGTAGTAGAAAAACATCAGTGTTTAGTGCTCGCAGCATTTGAAAGGTTGAGGTAATTGAGGGTTGGTTAGATGGGCATTACAGAGAGTGCATTTTGGTATAGAATCACAGAATCACTGAGAGTGGAAAAGCCCTCAAAGACCATGGAGTCCAAGCTGTGCCTGATGCCCACCTTGTCACCCAGCCCAGAACACTGAGTGCCACCTCCAGGAATTCCTTTGACACCTCCAGGGATGGGGACCCCAAGCCTCCCTGGGCAGCCCCTTCCAATGTTTAACTACTTCTTCAGTGAAGAATTTCCTCCTGCTGTCCACCCTGAGCCTCCCCTGGCCCAGGCTGAGGCCGTTCCCTCTGCTCCTGTCCCTGTTCCCTGGGATAAGATCCCAAATCCCCCCCGGCTGCCCCCTCCCGTCAGGGCGTTGTGCCGAGCCACAAGGTCCCCCCTGAGCCCCCTTTGCTCCAGGCTGAGCCCCTTTCCAGCTCCCTCAGCTGTTCCTCCTGTGACTGACTCTCCAGATCCTTCCCCAGGTCCATTCCCTTCCCTGGACTGAAGCCAGATAAATTTTACACTTTCAAGAAGGAAGATGAAGATGTCATGGGCAGGACAATGCATTGCACCCTGGAAAGCCATGACCTTAAAAGTGACTTCGGGGGTCACTGCTGACAACACCAGCAAATATTGCCGGAGAGATGCCCTGTCCCCATGTGGGAATGCAACCTTGCCTGCAGAGACTGGGTAACACTGACACTGAGAATAATGTCAAAGTTATCTGTTTATGGCATTGATAAGAATGCACTGGAAGAGCCTTCCCATTTTTAGCCTTTTGGGTTTCTTTTAAGATACTAGAAAATGAAAAAATGGAAGGGTTCTGAAACGAGCTACAGAAAAACATCGAGTCTAAAGGGCATGTTTTAGTGAGAGATTAAAGTAGGCCAATTAATTTAACTTATCCCAGAAAATATGATGAAGTGACTGAACTGTGTTTATAAGGCCACATTTCTACAAGAAGAATCTTTGATTTAGTGGAAAAATAAGGAACAGGGCTTATGGCTGCTGGTGGAAGTGAGACGATGCCAGCTGTAACAGAGGTGTCCAGCTCACAAAACCAGCACCTCAGCTCAGGGATGTGGCGGCTGCTCCTTTTCCCTGGAGAGTGTGGCCGGACCCCATTTCCCACCTGGAAAACGGCACAGGGACATCCCTGGGCGTGATCCCTGCCCCTGGCTGCCCCTGCCTTGCAGCCAGGGATCGGTGAACCTGGCCTGACAAGCAAAGGCTTGTTGTGCTGCCTGTTCCCTGGAACTGCGGCGCTGGAAAGCATCCGGAGGAGTCATAACCCTGATGCCTCAGACCCCAGCAGTGATGGCTGGGTTTGCAGGCTGTGGGAAGCACTGGCTGCTCCGAGTCCAGGCATGTGACAGCATCTTAAATTAAGACTGTGAATTCATCTTTTGCTGCAATATAAGGCAGCAACTGACTTCATTGGCAAGAGGATTTAATCTCAGCTAACAATAAATAAGCGTTTCTTCCATGCCAACAGCTGCTTACAGGTTGTACCTCAGCATGGAAACCAACACAGATTGTCAAAAACAATAGGGATCTACCCTTGCTGCTGCAGCTTGACAGCTTTTGAGCGATGTGGAAATACACAGGGTAGGAAAGCAGCTGGATTTTCCTGGCTGGGCATTCCTAGGGAATGACAGCCACTGGCATTGCACAGAGGAGCAAACACGGTGCCCCTGGCAAACCAGGATGCTTCTGAGCTCTGGCTGGCCAGAAGCAGAGAGCTGGGTATGATCTCGGAGGCCCTTCCTTTGCATGTCAGTGGCTGCTCTGAGTAAATGTGCTGGGTAATTTGTTATCTTGACCTCAAACAGCAGAATGATTGCTGGCACGTTTTCAGCTCCAAGCGTGCAGGAGAAATGCTTTCAAACTGCAAGGTCTCTCCCTGAGGTGGCAACACAGGGTCTGCCTGTCAGGTTTCTATAGGGTGAGGCACAGGTGCTTTTCAGGCCCTGCAGTGCATGGGGGCAGCTCTCCCTGGGGGTGTGCAGCACTCCCAGGCCCTCGGGCCAAGCTCGTGACAGACAGACCCCTCCGTGGCCCTTCCAGCCCCTTATGCACAACAGCATGCATGACAGGATGCAAAATGAGCTCAGTCCCTTTGCTTGGTGGCCAGAGCAGATGGTAGGAATCTTCTAGAGGCCGACACATGAGGCATTTGGACTCTGAATCCTATTTTCTTCTCACTCTCTTGAGCACCAGGGATTATAGGCTTAGGCAAGTCAGCTGGGGATAACAGAGCTGTGTCCAAGGGCACGAGTAGAAAATGGGGAGGAAAATCTCTCCAAAACCTATTCTTCAACTCCAAAGAAAACATGAAGCAGCATATAGCATCAGTTAATTCTCCTGCCACTGTTTTGGAGCCTGCTGTTTACATTCATGTGCTGGCTCACATAACACAACGTATAGCTCTTGACTCCAGCCCTGAGGACAGGACCCGAGCACAGCCGGGCCGTGCTTACCCCGGGGGAGAGTTCAACAAAAAAGGGGTGCTTGGCTTGCCCTGTGGCCGCAGCTCCACCTGGCAGGGCACTTTCTCAGCTGTTGGCTAACACAGGGTGTGCCCACACTGGCCCCTGTTTGGGGAGGGCTGGGCAGAGCAGGACCTCCTGTTCCACGGCACTGATCTTCCTCCAGCTCTTCCCCTCCGCCTCCTAACTGAGATGGAGCCCCAAGACAAGGGCTGAGCCAGCTCCATGCCAGACTGCCGTGCACCCCACCACTGGAGGGCAAGGATGTGGCCTCCCTTCCTGAGGGGAAGGGGGTCCACGTACAGCATCGAGCAATCCTCTCTGGAGGTGCTGCTGTCACCACAGTGGAATCATCTCTGTGTGACCTGAAGCAGGTACCAGTTAATTACAGCCTGTGAGCACAAGAAAACACCTCCCAGCCAAACCTAACACCCCTCTGTGTCCCACGGCACCAACTGCAGCCCATGGCAGAGGGCACCAAGGCTGCCTGGCCCAGCACCACCCTGCTCATCACGCCAGGGAAGGAGCACCAAGCATCACCATCCAAAACAGGTGTCTCTTCACCTGGGTTTACAACTGTAATTCCCTACTCACAAGTACCCCCGTTCCCTCCAAAAACTCTAATCTAGGCTCCATGGCACAAAGCACCCACTGTTTTGAATACAAATAGTGATCCTCTGCAGGATTCTAGTGCCTTCGTTGTGATAAGAGAGGAAAAGTTGCTCAGAAAGTGATGTCAGCTGCCTGCTCGAAACCCACAAATGCAAACCTGGTGCCCCTCTCACCAATGGAAATCAATTATTCTGAAATTGCAGCATTATACAAATCCGAGAGTGGCCCCTAAGCACGGGTGGCATGCTATGGCAAACAGTGGGGGATCCTGTTCCTGGCTTTTCACGTCATGGTTTCCCTCCCCAAAATCCACATTAACTGCTGTCCCTCCTCTGCTGCCCACGGCCATGATGTCTCCAGAACAGATCTTCCCCAATTCCCTGGCCCTGAGATCCCTTTCATGCTCCCATGTCCTTTTCCAAGATGAAAAAAGGCCAAGAGTTTTCTCTCAAGATGGAATCAGATATCGCAAAAAGTTTCTTAAAATATCATCTCTCACTGGAAAAGGGTGAGTTTTCTAATTCGAAAAGACACATCAGGGCCTCATATTTGCTTGAGACAGGCTGGGCTGCAGCCAAGGGCTTTCACCATGCATCAGCCCAGCTCCTAGGGAAGACCTCATGGAGCATCCTGGGTGATGTAGTCCAAGCATGGAGGGCTGTCACCCAGACAGGATGAGTGACAGGAGCTCCCAAAACTGCAAGCTCGGTGAGTCACCTCGGTGGCATCCCTGGGTCAAACTGCCTGGATTTTAGCCAGCTTTCCCTGGAATAACGTGGGCTGTGGGTTTTCACTAGAAAGTAAACATTTTTCCAGAGGAATGAGAAGCCTTCTCCGAGCACTGCAATAACCCCAGTGCTGCTCCCGGGGCTGCCCATCCCCGAGGGTGACTCCAGGTACCCCGGGCTGTGCATCCCTGCTCCCAGCAGCTTCCAGCCAGAGGCTGGGTGTTTGCTGGGGTGCAGCTCTGTCTCTGCTCTCCCACAGCCCCTGTTTTACACACCTACAGCTATGGAAAGCAGGCTGAGGGATTTCCCTTTGCCCTCCTGGGGAAATGTATAAAATCCAGGCTCTTAAAGGTCACCATTGCTAATAATTGCTATTACCACCACCATTGCTAACTGCTGTCACCTTTCTCCATTCATAAATGTTCAGCTTTGCAGAAAACCAGGAAAGCTCTTACCCGCAGTGCTAATTCCTTTGATGATAAAGTCCTGGATGTGCCATATCAGCCTTTAACCTGCCTGTGCCAGGGAGCCTTTATTTAGCATCAGCATTTATCACTGCTAAACGTATAAATAATGCCATTAGCCACTCTGAGCAGTGATAAAATTAGCAGTGTAAACAGAGAAAGTGAGTGACCTTAGTGGAGAACCATTGTTGATTTTGACCCAACACCTACCAGTACGATTAGTCACAGCAGAACAGCTCAGGGAAAGGGGCCATTGGGGCTTGTTTGGAAATTAGAGACTCGCACTGTTTATTTTACGGAACAGATCTAATTCCTGCTGCGTTTCTCCATAAGCACCGGGTCACGGCCCCACCTCCGTCCCTCCGGCCGCCGCCGCTCCCCGGGGGCTCATCAGGCTCGTGTGAGGAACGCTCCTGAAAGCTGGACTGTCTTCCAGAGCAGCTCCCCGGCCCTGCTGCCTGCCGGGGGTGGGCTGGGGCAGGAGGTGTCAGGCAGACATTGCCCCATGAAACCAAGGCTCTTCCAGAGGCTTCTTTCTCTTCAAACCCTGGCGATTTTCCACACTGGTGAGATGTGGGGTGCCCCTTCCCTTTTCTATCCACCCAGCCAGAGCACACCCTGCAGAGCAGCAGGATTTCCAGTCCTTCTCTGGCTAAAATCTGGGTGGACACCTGGCTCAGGGATGAGGAGTACAGGAGCCAGCACAAGCCCTGGCTGCTCAGGCAGCCGCTCCATGAGGGGAAGGTGAGGGTGCTTGGGAAAGACGTGTCTGCCGAGGGGCAGAAAAACCTCTCAAAATTGCAGCAGGGGCAGCGACTCCAGCTGAACAGGCTGCCATGAGAGCTGTTGGAGGTGGAGGTCCAAGCCATCAGGATTCAGTGGATGCTACCTGTGGGTTCACACTTGTGCAAGTGCTGAGCTGCCAAAGCACAGAACAAATAGAGAACTCTCAGGACCTGGGATGCAGTGAGTGTGTTGCTTTGAAAAAGTTTCCCAGGTGTGGCAGTGAAAGGTTGAGATGAAATCAGAAAATGATGCAAAATTTGCATGTCTTAATTGTTTTTTGAAAGGGGCTTGTAAAGGTGGCTGAGAGACCCATTTCCTGAAAGGTCTCACTAGTGGGAAGGAATTCTTCTCTGTGAGGGTGGGGAGGCCCTGGCAAAGGTTGCCCAGAGCAGCTGTGGCTCTGCCCCATCCCTTGAAGTGCCCAAGGCCAGGTTGGACAGAGCTTGGAGCAACCTGGGATAATGGAAATTGTTCCTGCCCATGGCAGGGGGTTGGAACAGGATGGGCTTTAAGGTCCCTTCCAACTCAAATCTTTCTGTCATTGTGTGATTCTGTGAATTACACTCCTGTGCACTGGGAATATTTTTGGATCCAAGGAGCAGAATCAGAATTCAACCTTCAGGATCATACTCCTTTTCCTACTCCCTATCATCCAACAGTATTGCCCCAACCTTAGTCCTGGGTCCTGATCTCTGCAGCAGCCTGGCCAGCTGGGACTAAGCTGGAACATGTGAGCTTTGCCCTCTGAAACAAATCCACCCTCTCTGCTTTTCTGTAGCTAACAAATTATATGTTTAATCCACATAAGAGACCAATGTTTCACGCAGGTCTGTTGTTGGACTGGGAAGTGTGACATCCTCTGCTCTTTGGGGTTGGGTGGGGTTGGTGTGCACAATGCTGGGTTTAAGGAAGGGGCTGGACTATTCCATCCTGGGTGCTGCTCTGGACAAACGGCGGCAGGGCTGAGCAGAGGGGTCCCCAAAAAAGCTGAAGCCCACGCAAAGGGTTGACTCGCCTAGGACAAGCTATTAATAGAAGAAAAGAAATGTTGGTTGGAGGGACTTCAGCAGGGTGTCTAGTCCCAAATCCCCATTGGATTGGAAGAGACAGAGCTAGTCAAATGAGAGCTGATTTGGGAGGTTCAGAGCTGAACAAGACTGATGTCTTTCCAGAAAGATGACATGGGTATGTTACTTGATTTACCATAATTTAATCAAGCTGATCATTAGGTTAATTTGAAGATCTGATGGAGAATGAAACGCACTGGAACAACTCAACCGGGGCTGTGGGAGGAGTTCCTCCTATTGCCAACTCAAAAATCAATACAAAACAACCACCAAAATACGTGCTCTGCAAGTACTCACTGGGGGAAAGACTCTGGCCTGCTCTGTGCAGGAAGACAAGCCAGATGACATTCCTTCTTGGACTAACCAGCAGTGAATCTCTGAGCCCCCTCCCCAGCCATCCCTCTGGCTTTACTTCATCACCTATTTCAGTTACTAATTTGCATTATATGGGCACTGGTGAGGTTTGATGGTTCCCTGCCTCACTGTTAGGATTTAGATATATCCCACAGCAATAAATGAGAAACCAGTCTTGGAAATTTTGGCTGTGGTCCTACTATTGTCGTGCCTTGGAAAGAGGAGCATGGTTGGTTTTGGAGGTGAACTGGGTTCTGTGCAGAAATTCTCTTCCCATGAGCAAGGTGAGTACCCAGACCTCAGGGAGAGAGGACACAGCTTTTGCCCAGGTCTCAAAGAACAACAGAATCTCACTAATGGAGAGACACCCAGGAGAAACAGGAAGGAAAATGCCTTCATATGCCTCAGGGTACTCAGAGAAATTGTTCTGCTGTGGTTTTTCATCTCACTCCTCTGAAGCCCTCCTGCCCTTCACCCCGCCAGTGCTTGTCCATGCAAGATGCCCCTACCCTCAGCCTGCTTGTTCTCCTCCCAGGGGAACGCAGTTATCTGCTCCTCTCACCATTCCTGGGCACACCCTAACCAGACCCCTCTGTTCATCCCAGATTTTTCCGATGTGCTGGTCTTTCTCCTGCTCCTGTGGCCTACTGCAGACAGGCACTGGGCAGAGCGTGCATCCTAACGAAAAGCAGGTGCTGGCCAGCCCTGCTGGGCAGAGCAGTGTCAGGAAACGAGAGCGAGCTGTGACACGTGTGTGTCACCTTCGCTTTCCTGCTGTGCTGCTGACGGGCGTGTGTGACCCAAAGCGAACAGCACCTGTGCCATGCACTCCTCGGCACTTCCCGCTGGCAGCTGCCAGGGGCTGGCCAGGGCAGCAGAGGCGGTGCCAGAGCTGCCCAACGCTCGTGGGTCTTGGCTTGCAGTGAGCGGCAGCGTCCTCAGGAGGGAGAGCAAACCGCTTTCCCACCCTGCTTCCCTATTTCCCATTTTTTCCCTGCCTGAGTTCCCATCACAGCTCTGGCCCCAGGCCGCATGGTATCCATTTCTCAAGGGCCTTCCCTGGGTTTGGATCTCCTCCTGACGCCTTGCAAGCTGGGATGAACATTCCTGCAATCCCACGCTGGCCATGGACTCCCACACTCAGTGCCACCCGTGGTTTCCTTTTCTTCCATTCATTGGCTGCTTGTCACAACCGGGTGTTCTGTGTGTCACCTCCACCGCAGGACAGGGAATGGGGCTCTCTGAGGCCACTGCATTTGCTGACGTGCCAGGCTGAGCCAAGTTAGCAATGGCTTAGCAAAAGGCCCTTTGGCTTGAAAATGAGCCTGGGTGAGCTCAGGCTCACAAAAGGAGAAATTTTGCAGGGAAAGCAGAAGCAGGAAAGAGAGATACACCCTCTGGATGGATCCTCTACAGCTGAAGTGAGCAGGAAAAATGATACAGACACCCCTGTCCAGGGGACAAGGCTGGCATGAACACAGAGCCGCTGTGCTGCAGGAGGGACCCAGATGCAGAAGGTTTTGGTGGCCCTCATTAACATGGCAGTGGGATGGAGGAGAGGCTCCAGTCCTGGAGCAAAGAGGATTGATGAACCCGGACCATGTAAGGTGCAAGGATCAACAGAGTGAAGTCTACCTTCTAGACTTGTCCTCCTTCTGATCTGATATTGGGTGCCACTTCCCACCCGTTAGCCTCCTGCTGTGGTTCAGGCCACTGTCCAGCACACTGTCCAGCACACCTACATCCCACCTGGGCTCACCCACCCACAGCTGGGCTGCGGCCGTGGGCTTGTGCCTGCCCAGAGACGCAGCTCAGCTGCGCGTTAACAAGCCCCGCTGTGCTGATGGGGATCTTGCAGAGCTGCCAGTTGCATTCCAGCTCGTTATGTTTTAATTTATTCAATCCATAGGCTGCCTATTGTGAGGATATCAGCGCTGAGAAGCAAAATCCAAATCCAGAACATTGCAGAAGAACCAAACTGCCAAAATGCAGAGACAGAGAGACAAAGTAAATCTGTCATAAGGCGGTCCTGACAGACCTCCCACCCCGAGAGGAGCCAGTTCCCAATTAGCGCAAAAGAACTTGGGCAAAGAGGAGGAACAGATTCAAAAACAAATGAAAGGGACCAAAAATGGTCAAGAAAAGGCCAGTGGAAATACTCAGGTCAGCGCTGTGCCATGTAGCACAGGGGGTGTCCCTCCGTGCCTTGGAGTCCTCCCCTGGCACAGACTTGCCCCAAACGGTCTCTGCAAATTTTCCAATGATTTCAGGAGTGAGGGTCTGTCCAAGATCAGCTCCTGTCCCCGCTTGGCATTCAGGATGCTGATCTCAGCCATGGTGGCAGCTAGAGATGAGGGGAGCAGGTGGTTCCAAGGGAGGCTGTGTGGGCCATGGGGTGTCAGGGGTGTCACAGGAGCCTGTGGGGCAATGAGCACAGCTCATGGGCAGATGTGTGGGGATTTGGGGAGGAATGGACAGGAAGAGCACTGACAGGAGACAAAACTCCCTCCCAAGGTCACTCTACCCAGCCAGAGCTGCATTTTGTCCCCAGGGGGCTCTGAAGACATGGCCAGCAAACAGCAGGTCATGAGCCAGCAGAGAAACTGCTGTGTTGGTGCTTGCAAGGGGGCAGCAGGGCCCTGGTGTCCCAGGAGGTGCCGTTCCCTGTGACACGGCTGGGCTGGGGCAGCAGTGTGGGTGGGGCACTCGGATGCTCCCGTAGCCCTTCGGCCGCCTGTCCGTGCTGTTGGACAAGGAGGGACGCCAGGGCACTGGGGAGGAAGAAGGGAAACAAAAAACTCTTCTAAGTGGTATAAATCACTCCGGCTCCCTGGCTGTAACACCGCTCCAGCTGAGCATCTGCCTGGGGAGCTGGAGGCCGGAGGGATGTCGGGTGTGACCTCCTGCATAGCTCAGTGCTCCTCAGGCCTCGCTCCCCGTGCCAGGCTCGCGCCCAGACAGCACAGTAAGAGTCGCTTCCCGTAACAGAGCTTCCCAGCCCCACTGGCTTCCAGCACCGCAGCCTGCGCTGATCTCGCCGTGATAAAATAGTTTCCGACTCACTTTGAAGCTCTCGGGCTCCAAGTTCAGTCCATGTTTGCTGGCTATCTCAGAAGGGATACTTGGGATGCTGACATCTGCATGCTGCGGCCCCTCCTGGTGAGTGGTAAGGGTCCCTGTGAGGATGTGGGACCCCCACACCGATGCTAGGCCTGGCCCTGGCTCCTGGCTCATTGTCAGACTGGTTTATGCAAACACCAAACCAGTTCTCCAGTGTCTGGGAATGTTGGAATGGCCAAAGGAGAAGGTCTGGGGGAAAGGGGGTCACCAGCTGCTGTCAGATAAACCCATTAAACCTCCAGAACCATCCAGACACCAAGCATCACCCCTCCCCAACATCATTCCAGTCTGGCTCATCCGAGTCTTCCTGCTGGTGGGCTCCTTTCCCTGCTCCTGCCCTCCCATCGCCCGCCCCTTTCCCTGGGCGCCCTTTGGCTTTCTGCACTCCCTGCAGTGCTCTCTGTTCCTGACTAACCTAAACAACTCCATGGGCTTTATGAATTTTTTCCCCTTGCTGCTCATCCTGGTTTCCAGAGCATTGCAGACTATGCAGATCATAACAGCTATATTTAAGGTTGCCTGACAGTTTCCATGATACGACCCATTGTTCGGTTGCTTGCAACACTGCCAAACCTTAACCCTTTGAGCTGAATAACTTGGGACAGCTTCAGCAAGTCCAGTCCTTTTGAAAAGGAGAACTAGGGGGAAACACTGGATTTCTCAATGAGGTTTTGCTAGGAAGCCTCTCCTCCAGAGTTTTGCAGGACAGCTCGGGGAGGGGTCTTTGGTGTCAGGTCTGTGTGTCTACTCTTGCGTGTCTCGTGACAAATCCTCTCTTGTACAGAAGGGTCTGAAAAGCAGGTTTTCTCGAGCCCCCCTGATGCAGAGCCGGGCCAGAGCTGTCCCCTGTGACTGCTGTGACTGCAGCCAGTGACTGCCCCTCTCCCTCAGCCCAGACCAACCCCAGCAGAGCCACTCTGCAGCCGCAACCCCTGGCACTCCCCCACTGCCCGCACGGCAGATGTCACCTTGACCCTGTCTCTCGAGCCCCTGGGCCAGGTTGTCACTTTGTCCCTGGGGTGGGTAGCAGGGACACTGTCCCTGCTGGCTGTTGGTGCTGGGACACTGCAGTGCCCAGCTCACAGGTCTCCACATTCCTCCGCTGCCAGCAAGTGGCCGAGGGGGCAGCAGGAGATGCCCTTGCCCACACCGTGTTCGGGACACTGACTCTGGAGTGATCTTTTGTGCACCACTCTAAAGACAGATCTGCCAGTTTTGCAGTATTTAAAAAAAAAAAAAAAAAAAAATCGCATTTAATTCCTGATTTTTGCCCCCTCACTTCTAAACATATTGAGCATGTGTTGCAGTGTCTACGTGATTTTATGTGCAATGTCACCACAGCTTTGCCTTATCTAACCACAGGATCTCAACGAACAAAGTAAGATTGTGCAATTAGTAAAGCTGGTTCTTATAGAAAAAATAAATAAATTCTGTGTTCATATGCCCAAATCTCTCTCACGGAGCATACACATCACACTAAGCCAAACCACACAGGCATGTTCAAATGGCATTTTTACACTGCACCTTTACAGAACCTCCCTCACTTTTGTACAAAATCCGTGAAGAGATCCGACAGCACAGAACCCAGCAGGAAACCTGGCAGCCCTGTCGTAGGTGTGCGCCAGGACAAAGAGGTCTGATTTTCCATCCTGCCTCCAGGGCATGAACCCTGGCTGTGCCGCGGATGATCCAGCTACTCCAGCCACCTCTGACGAGGGACTTTGGAAAGCGCGCTCTGTCAGCGATCCGTCTTTGCCCACTGTTTTGAAATGCTCGGAGAACATCAACACAACCTTTGTGCAAGCGGTGCCAGGCACACGCTGTCCTACCACTCTGTCCTCGATGGCCAGCACACGTGGGGTTCCTTGATCTCTACGGAATTTGTTACTCACAAACCCCACACAAGCACCAAAGGCTCATCCCGGATGGGGCCCTGAAGTTGTTGCCAATGCCAGTTATACCCTGTTCGTCTCAACATAGTTTTAAAAAAAAGAAATTCACACCCTCAGGCACTAAAACAAGGATTAAAACACTGGCTGTAACTGATGGACGCTGCATAAACTGTGTGCTTATCCCATGTGCTGCATAAATGCTCTGGATTGCTGGTGGGAGGCTATGGCTAACAGAAATACTCAGAATTCAAGAGAGATTTCCATGCAATTCCCTAGCCAAAAAGTTGACACCACTGATTTTTCCAAATTCCACTCAAGTTCCTTCCTCAGCAACGAAACACCCTTGAAGAAGACAGGCAGAAGTGAAGGAAAGGGAAGAAAGTCCTTGTGTGCCTCCAAATTTTCTTTTTAATTGGTGGAAGGCTCTCCCACATCACCCACCCAGAGGTGCAGATGAGGTTTTGTATGACCCCCATCCACATGTGCTACACTGGAGACCACCATGGACTTCTGCCCCCCAGGTGTCCCTTCTAATTCCTTGGAGAACACAGAACCAGCACTGGCTCTTCCTGTCCTCTCAGGAATAATGTTACACAACCCACTTCTAAAGAATGATGGGCTTTCTTGCAGTCATTCTGAAACTCGAATATTTTATAACGACTAAAATGATCACAGCAAATTCCAAGGACGGCCGAGGAGCTCAAAATGATCTGATCATGTTTCCAACCATGAGACCTTTGGAAAGAGCCCCAGAAAGAGGGGGAAATGCATTAATTTTATGTTTTAATATTCAACAAACAGAGCAGTCTCTGCAGAGCAGCAGCGTCCAGTTGAAAGTGTTGAGGAGTTTATTTTTCTTCAAACCTGCGATGGGGCCGAGTTTGGGACTCTCTGTTTAGCTTTTCAGCCTCTAGTTACATTGTGTAAACAGTTTATTTAACATCATTTTTGGCACTTCTTCAGTAAACCCACCATAATAATCCTACTGGCAGACCAAACAGATCACAGATTAGCAGACAAAGCTGCTGTAAAACACCAAATTACCCATCCCCTGCTTTCCTGTTTTCAGGAGATGTGAAGTCCTGTACTTAGTTGTGTTTATGCCTCATTCCGTGGCTGCACCACCAGGTCATGGAGCTGCTCCAATTAATGCTCCACCTCAGCCTGCAGCGGCACTGAGACAGGGAAGCGCTGTGGGGGAAGGATTTTTCGGCTCTTTTAGAAGCTCATAAAACGTGCTGGGGTGCTGGCTGTTGCTTAACAGGGAAGGTATGCTGGCTTGATCCAGATTGGAAAAGACTCTAGACTAATGCTAAAGTCACCTATTGCTTACATTTCATTTTAATGTGCTTGAGTTCAATAAAAGTTTATCATCTCCATTAAAACGGTGCCTATTGAAACTGATTTAATCTCGTTAGCACAGAAAACCACATGAAAGGAATCAAATACATGGACAAGATTGAGCACAGTTACTTTTGGAGCATAAATTACATAAAAGCAAGGGATAATCAGCCAGAGCCACAGAGCCTGTCACCTGCATTACTCACATATTTATGCCAAGACACTTTGCTGGGGAAGGTGCTGGGCACGAGCCATATCTCAGTGGGACTGAGCGCCTGCCAAGCCCAGGAGTGATCGGCTGCTTAATGTCACAGCATCAGCACGCTCCGAAAGAGCCCGTGAATTGTGTTACATTTGAACAAACAAGTGTCATGTGCAGGGGCGCTGGTCAAATGTCTACTGGCAACAATGCAGCTCGAAATCTCGCTTCAGTGCCGCCCTGCTTTGAGCAGAGAAGCTCTGCCTTTCTCCAGGGAACACCAGCTCCACTGCTGGAGTGGTGCCCAGGGACCGCCCTCTGTGCAGGTGATGGGGCAGGAATGGGCTCTTAGGGTGGGCATGGGTGCAGGAAGGTGCAGGGATGGATTCCAGCTGAGTCCTTGTTGACCCTGCTCGGCTCTCCAATGGGCGCTGCAGGCACTGCTGGATGCTGAGATATCCTCAAGTGAAGAGGGCTGGGCTCACCTCATCTGGGCACTGTGGGGCCGGAGTTTGGCTCAGGGAGATGCCCTGGGGCTACAGATGCAGCTTGGGCAAGGGAGAAGGGCCCCCTGTGGCCCCGCACTCTGGTTTTACCGGCTCCATCCCCTGAGGGAATCTCCTATTTCCGTGATGGTGGGGACAGACAAGAACAAGCTTTCAAAGCCACTGCAGGTGCCACCAGTGGGGCTCAGGTCACCTGCTCTGAGGCTGCAGACACTCACAGAGAGAACGGGGGATGAACCTCATCCCACTGGCCACCATGGCCAAGAGTATCAATGGTCCTGCTAACTGACAAGGAAGGTGATTAATTAGTGTGTGAGCATGTCCCCAGTAACTGCTGATCTGCTGGTTCCATGTACTCGAGCTCCTGCTGTACAAAAACCTGCCCCTGCAGCCTGCTAGTGCCTGATAGAGAGCAGACACCAGGCTGCAGCAGGGGGACACCCCGGTGTGGATGCTGAAATGCTGTTAGCAGGGAAATTTTCTCTTCTTACATTCATTCTGTGAGAACTTTTCCTTTGCTGTGTAAACTATGTAAACAATAAATAGGGTTTTTGTAAATAACATTCATATCTAGTATCTTCTGACCTTGTGTACATTATATTAAGAAAAAACATTTCTAAGTAAGTGTCTAAGACTTGAACCAATCACCCTAAGAGAAGTGTGAACACTGTTAAATTACTTTATAGAACTAGAATATATAAATAGTATTGTAAATTTAATAAATAATTCGTTCCTCGCTCTGAACTCCTACCTCGCTGCATCTCTGAACCCCTGCTAAGAAACCCACACCCGGGAGCTGTGGAGCTCCTGGTGTCCCCAAAGCAGCGTTACGTCACAAAGCCCACATGTGGCACCCGTGGGGCGCACCCATTGTGCCACCTCACCAGGGATCCAGGTGCAGCAGGGATCCTCAGCAGGGATCCAGAGGCTTTGGTAGCCAACAACTGCAAATAACAGGAATATTGATTCTTACTCAGGAGCTTTGATTTGAACACGTTGCAGCTTCTCCCAAGGGCAAGCAGAGGATGCCCGTGCATGGGTCTGGTTCTGTTACTTTCTCAGCGACAGGAAACAAGTGCAGTTAATTTATATGCCTTCATCATTTTCGATATGTGCATGCAGCTGTGTCAGGAGAGGTTTAGGCTGGATCTCAGGGAAAGGTTCTTTCCTCAAAAGATGCTGGGCACTGCCCAGGCTCCCCAGGGAATGGGCAGAGCCCCGAGGCTGCCAGAGCTCCAGGAGCTTTTGGACAATGCTCTCAGGGATGCACAGGCTGGGATTGTTGGGGTGTCTGTGCAGGGCCAGGAGTGGATTGATGATCCCTGTGTGTCCCTCCCAGCTCAGGACATTCTGTGATTATATGCAGGCAAGACAGGCTGATGATCTCTCCTTGCACACCTGCTTCTAACTCATGATATTGGTTGTATGAAAACATTCCAGATCGTTTGGATGTGAGGATTGTCCCCAGAAACATTTATTAAAAGAAACTCTTTCTCATCACATCCCATGCTCAAAGGGGTCTGAGCAGGATTTAGCCACTATTAAAAATCTCACTGAATGCAGGAAAGTTCACAGAGGGTTTGAACAAGATTTTCCCCCTTTCAAGTGACTGCCTGTGTACACCACTTCAGAGGGAATGAACAAGCATGAAATTCAATTATACAGGCACTCAAACACTTGAACCAGAACTTCTCCCCTTAATCTTTATGTTGAGGACAGGGTAAGGCTGTGAAGCCATTCTCAGCATGACAGCACTTTATTTCATCTGCAGTCCTGGTAAGATACACAATTCACTTAACTGAAGAGCAGGGATTTTGAGCTGTGTGCTCTGTAAGCAACACAGCCTAGATGTGCTGCCCATCACTGTCAGACTGCCCCTTGGAGAGTCAGCTGGAGACAGCAAATAGCCCTGAGCTAGTGAGACAGGAGTCTTTCCAAGGCTCCTACAAACATCCAGGGATCCTGCAGACACAGCAGGACTGGGGTGGTCTGGTGAAAAGGCAGAGCCCTGAGCAGCCCAC